>BMAV01000315.1:77815-167092 GCA_019973955.1 Trichonephila inaurata madagascariensis
AGAATAAATTGGTCATACCTTGTAAAGTTGCACCATAAAAGGTTAGTCTATCTAAAACCTTCAAGGGATCAAATATTAAAATATTTGTTAAAATCACTTTATGTTTAACTTTAGATAATTCATATAGTCTTCTATATATGTGAGAAATGTTAATGCTTATTCCATAGAGTCTGCCCAAGTTATCCTCGTAACATTATAATTCCTGCAGAAATGGAAGATTCAGAAATGCAGGATTTGGCTAACTTCAGATATTCAAAAAGAATACCAGCTGTTGTTTGGAGGTATTTTGATGTAATTTTTTTTTTTTTGTGTGTGACTATGCTTTCCCAAAATTGTTATAGTTAATGAGCGTATTCATTTTAGATACAGGCGAAATGGATGTGTTATAGCTCGTAGCAGTCAGCCAAGGATGGGAATACTTGGTTGGAGAAATGCACATGATGAAAAACTAATTGCTAAAATTTTTGCTTGTTCTACAAACAAAGTCTATGCATCAAAAACAAAAGAATCTGATGTAAGGAAGGAAGGAGATACAGATATGTCAATATTTTGTGGTAAGGAATTGAGACAAGTGTACTTCATGTTTTTCAGTGTAGATTTATATTTTATGCAGATTTTTTTTCAACTTTGAATTTTCAAAATCTTTTAAAACTTCAGCTTTTAAAGGTTTGAAATGAGTGATATTCTTGCATCTGTATTGAAAATTTTGATTCTTGCAAGAATATTGTACTTTTTTTTAGTAATGTGTTCTTCAGAAGGGATTGCACATTTGTTTTAGAATTTAAGACATTTATAGTTTTTATGATAGAAAAGCAACTTTATTATCTGTTTTTCTCATCTTTTTTTTTTTTTTTTTTAATTGGATTTGAGCTTGAAAGAATGGCTTGCAGCTAATTCTTTATTAGAGTTTATTGTAAAAGGTATTATATCTTCAATATGCAACCAAAAATAAAAATATCTTTTGCTCTGTTTTCTTTGCTTGTGTTTTAAGATAAGGATATTTAACTATAGTCATGGTGAATAAATGTATATTTTTATATTTTGATTCAAAGAAATTTATTTAAATAGGGATGGGATTTGAAAAAGCACTTTATGTCTTAATTAATTGGAAATTACTTGCCTTAAAAATGTCTTTTGTACTTTTTCATTATTCAGCTTGTTGAACTTGTCTCGGAATTAGTTACAAATTTAGCTTATTGTTGCGAATTTTAAAAAGATTTTGTATTCTGAATAGAGATTGTACAATTCATAACTCGATTGTAAAAGACTCATAGAATGAAAAATATGTTAAGTAGAAAGAAAATAAACACATTGGTTTGGTCTACTTTTACACTTGTGAACTTGAAATTAATCGTATTTGATTGCATGAGTAATAATAAAATTAGTCTTCTAAATTTCAGATTTTGTTTGTACAAAAAAATTACAGAAATTTTTTTTAGTAGATAACTGGAGAGAAAAGTTGTTAATACATTGAATATCTTGGTTTGCATTATGCTTGATTTTCATGTGTGTAATGAATATAGCTCAGATTTTTATTTTAAAATATAAATTCTTTTTTCTACTTGTAGGAGAGGATTCTGACAAAGAGAAAAAGGATGAAACAATTGAAAACAGGAAAAAACTTCTAATCATAGATGCCCGTTCCTATACTGCTGCAGTTACCAACAGGGCCAAAGGTGGTGGCTATGAATGCAATGAATATTATCCTGATTGTGAGATACATTTCATGGGTTTAGCCAATATTCATACCATACGCAACAGTTTTAACTCTCTTCGTACTCTTTGTTCTCTTTCGGATGACCAGAAGTAAGTTGTTTTACTGCTTGTAAACTGTAACTTTCTTCTTGTAGCTTATTTTTAGCTCATATACTTGTTTAATACCACACTTATAAAAGAATTTTTCAAAATTCAAAGTTTAATTACTAGTTCATCATATACCAGTGATTTTTGTATTTAAGTTAACCTTGAAGTATTGTATAATAAGTTCTTATAAACATAGTCTTGGGATTTAAAATCTTCATTTTGTGTAAAATTATATTATAAAATATTTAAAAGATTTTGTGTATGAGCAAGCACTTCTCCACTATAATTTCATGACTTTTCGAATATTACCACTTTCCTATCACTTTAAATATTGGTGATGAGTATCTGACAGTATGTATATGCTATAAACCCCCATAAATCCATATGGCCTGATTTTATTTTAATCATGGTTAATATATGCAAACTTAAGAGTTGATGTATTCTACACTGACGAGGGCTGCGGTAGCCCAGTGGTTAAGGTATCGGACCATGGCAGGCATGTCATGAGTTCGAGCCCAATACCACTAAAGACCCGCCGTGTAGGGCAGCGATGCACGTTAAATCTGTCGAGAGCTGAAATGTCCTCCCGTTGGTGTGGTGTGGTAGTTAGGAGAGGGGGGTGCCAGCTCAGGTGTCGTCCACGTCACTTGACCATGGTTCAAAATTACGTGGTCCGTCGCCAAAAGCCCTCGTGTAGCTGAACAGTGCGACGTTAATATTCACTCAAACTCAAACTCAATTCTACACTGATAAAAACAATTAAAGGCAGGAATGTTTTTTTATCCCTCGTTTTTTAAAAAAACAAAAATTAACCCTTATTCTCAAATAAAGTATCGTATGATAACCAAGCTCATTGTGGACACATATGGCTCTTGATGGCCTCTAAGGTAAGGCACTGCCACTGTAATCGTATTTTTGTAGAGATTCCTCACTTGCTCACTGAAGTTTGTACCACAAGGACGTTTTGTAACCGCATAGCTTATCTCAATCCTTGTTTTTTTTTTTGTTTTTTTTTTAAAATTTATTTGTTTACCCATTGTGTGTTAATATGGCCAGTCTTCATCTAGGCCAAGGGTGTCAAAGGCTAACTTGGGCCAAACAAGCAAGGTTTAACTTTAGGTGGGTCAAAATAATAAAAAAATAAATATTCATAGAAATGCAAGTTTATTTTAAATACTACATTATAATAAACATAAATAAAAGAACAAGAAAAATGTAATGGCATCTCTTCTCTCTACTATCCTTCCTATTTCAGGAGAAATTTTGTTATTTTATTGTATATTATTGCGTGCTGATACACTGGGCAGACTAGCTCGATACACTGGCAGACACTCCTGATCGAGACAATGCCACAAGATGGCAGATGGAGGGAAGACTCGAGGCAGGCCAATTACAGGCTACCTTCTGTAGGGACCACAGGGTCTTGAGAAATGTGGTGCCCATTCTGTGGAAATAGTTCCCGAGACAGGAAAAGTAATCCGCCAACCTATAGTCATGACTGCAAAAGGTCAACACTGGCTCAAGAATGTTGATTGAGACTTCTAGCTTAAAAGGATATGTCTGCGAAAGCCACGCAACTGTCTCGCAACCTGTATAATAGAATAGGAACATTTTTTTTCACTATTTACGGTTGCCCAGAGACTAAATGCATGTGGCCTGTATGCCTGGCACTTTGTAGTCTGCATCCCTTTTGCTGTGAACTACAAAAAGGACAGTCTAGCATGGTGCCAAGAACATCAGTCTTGGACAGAGGATAATTGGGAGACATGTTCTCTTCAGTGATGAGTCACGATTCAGACTGGACAGCGACTTGAGATGTGTTCTCATCTGGAGAGAACATGAGAGTCTATATAGGCCTGCTAAAATTGTCAAATTGCATACTAACCATCATGTTTTCGATAGAGGTACTCTGACTAATCAGGGGTACAGGGACGAGATCCTTGCACCCTGTATGAGACTTTTCCACAGAAAATATGGATCAAATTTCATCTTTATGCACGATAATGCATGCCCACTCAGGGTGTAGTTGATGGACGAATACCTTCAATCGGAGGATATTTGACGGTTGGAATGGTCTGCGATGTCGCCTGATCTGAATCCCAAGGAACATGGATGTGATCAGATGTTCAATTGCAGCTCAAAGACAAGCTCCAACAACCATTGAGCTCAAGAGTGCCTTGGTGCAAGAGTGGATGCAGTTGCCACTGGAGTTGATAAGGACCCTGGTAAACAGTATGAAACACTGATTAAAGAGTTGTGTAGCGGTTAAAGGCGATCATACACTCAATTAGACATGTTTTTCTCAGACTGACAGTGTCGGTTAGCTACTGTTCAGATTGCAGGGTGTACCCATTTTTGTTACCCATTTACTCTTATATTGGATAATATTTTGGCCAAGTTTGATTTTATTTGCTTTGTTAGTATTCTGAATTGCAAAAAAGCATGTCCCTTCAATTGTTTTTACCGGTATATATAGTACCCACCCCTCATGCACCTAATATGCAAATATACAACACTGATAACTCTCCAATTAGAATTCTTTTGGCAATTATTTAACAATTTGCATTATTTCAGTATAAATATTCTTTTTATTGTACAGGGTGCTTAGCTATGTACCCTTTATAATAAAATAAGCCTTGTATTCGACTTGTTTTTATATTACTTCCCAGATCCAGTTACTTTAATCTGAGTAACCAGAGTCCCAGTTTGTCCAGCTTGATATTCAACTGCGAGACATCATATTAAACAATATGCTTCTTTAAATTTTTTTTTAAAAAAAATGATTGAATATAGTATATTCTTGGTTTTTGATATTTTGTTTGAAAGGATTTTTGAAAATTTTCTGTAATAAACAGTTAAATTGATATCAATCCCAGATGTATTATAAATTAAGCTAGTCTTACTGTATGTCTATTTTTAGAGTGTTAAAGTAGTTATTTGCATATACGTTTTAGCAAATTCTTGTATGTGAAATCTTAAGAGTCCTTAAATTATATATATATATTTCTGTATTGATGTTGTCAGGAGTTCAATTTTAAATTCTATAAAATTAATTAAATTTTATAAGACTATTATAGGATCATGAAAAGAATGTTGTAGTAGTTGCTGAAATGGTTGAAAATTGTAATGAAACTTAATAATTTAAATTGCTGTAAAATACAAAAACAAGCTTTGCATTGTGAAATGATCATTTCAAAACAGTGTTGGATAATTTCGGAAGAGAGTAGTGTTTTGTCCTAATTAATCGGGAAAGGTAAATCATTTGGGATGTTTTTCCCTTTAGACATAACTGCATCTGGCATACTAAATTTTCTGGATATTGACTTATAAAGATTACTGCTATCTTCAAAGTTCTTAGTTGTAGAGAAATGTACAATTTTTTCATTTATACAGTATGTGAGTCATTGAAGGAATACTCTGAATTTCTCTTGAACATAGAATTAAGCATCGTGAGCGACACTTGCGAAAGAAACCTCTGGCCCTAGTGTTATGCATGTGTTTGTGCCCTTTGTCCTGAAAGGGTTAAGAAAAATGGCAGATGTTTTTAGATTTATTCATGGGTGACACAACTTCTATTGCCTTTTTAGTTTTTAAAAACGTATTTTAACTGCCTAGATCAAGATACAAGTAAAATGTAACTTGTGAAAAAAAGGAAATTGTAGGGTTTTATTTTATTAATATTATTTGAATGAGCAGTTTTAAACTTTTTTTTCTGTATATGTGCAGCTGGCTTTCAACCTTGGAAAACACAAGGTGGTTACATCACATTTCTGGTTTATTGAGATCTGCTCTTGTAGTTGTCGATGCTATTGATGTAGATGAAAGACCGGTTCTTGTGCACTGTTCGGATGGATGGGACCGAACACCTCAAATAGTGGCTCTAGCTGAAATAATGTTGGATCCATACTATAGAACAAAAAAGGTAATTTTCAAAGTTGTATTTAAAAGTAAATTTCCTTTTTTTCCCCTCTGTATATTAAGGTTTGGCTTCTATAGAATAAGTTTTAAGATATCTTATAAATGATTCGCCTTTCTGAAGTATTTTGTCATTCGTATAAATGTAGTAAAATGTTCAGAATATATATATATAAATTTATTTTTTTTTTGACTACCTTTTTTCCTCATGTATTTTTCTCCTGATTTTCAAACTATTTTCCCCTATTTTCATTTATATTTATTGGAGTTTATTTGAATTTTTAATTGTCCAGCAGTGTCATGGGATTGCATTTAATTTTGAAAGTTGTCAACACATTTTCTGTATGGTAATGCTTTTTAAATTAAAATGAAATATTTCAAGTTTAATAACTTACCTTTAATAGTATATTGGAGTCTTTAATTTATTCCTTATCTTTGTATGAATTTTTCTCTGCAAAAGTTTATCAAGTTTGATTTATAGAATTATTAAATTGAAAATAAAAATTTACTTTTGTGAGTCATATTTGCATAACACGTTTTAAATCATTTGTATTTCAAAGCATATTTAAATTTTTTTTAACAAAATTTGAATGCAAAGACTTAAATTATATCTTACAGGTTAGAACAAATGAATATTGTGATTTGCGATACAAGTATAAACGGTTAAAATGTATTTGTTAAATAAGTTCAAGTTATTTAGCTATAAATATAAGATTGGAATATATTGAATTCTTTCAGTATTTTTCTATTAGTTTTCCAGAGGCTTAATTTACTATTAAATTTATATTGTATTTAGGATTTCTATCCTTATTATTTTATATTGATTTCAAAGGAATTAAACTTTGTACTGTATTAATTTTGTAAAACTTTGGAGTTTAAAATATGCTAAATTAGCATATTTTAAATTGTAGGGTTTTCAAGTACTTGTAGAGCGAGAGTGGCTTGAATATGGTCATAAATTTGCTGATAGATGTGGAAATCCAGATGGTACCGATGACAGAAATGAAAGAAGTCCTGTATTTCTACAGTGGCTAGATTGTATTTATCAGCTGTTAAAACAGTTCCCTTGTCATTTTGAGTTTAATGAGCAGTATTTGGTGAGTTAACCTGTTTGATTTTATGCTGTATTGTAATTGATTTTTAAAAATGAAGTTATACTTTAGCATTATCGATTATAAATTTCTTATGGCATTAATTGTCAGTTTTAAATCATAGATTACATTTTGTATGATGTATTATTAATCTAAAAATTTCTAACCTTTTTATCTTGTAGGCACGTTTGGTTCTTCACACTTATTCTTGTCTCTTTGGTACATTTTTGTGCAATACTGATGAAAAGAGGAATACTTTCAGTGTCAGACTCAGGACATTCTCTGTATGGCCAGTGTTAAATGAAAAGTGTCAATTTCATAATTATTTATATAATAATAGCACAGAGGTAAAAAAAATTATGTTTAGTAGTTTTTTTTTAAATTGAAGGAAATTCTCTTTATATGAAAGTTTTCTAATATATAAATTCAGTATGGTTTTAAAAAATGCATGAATGTTTACAAAAATCTATTAACTACTGTAAAATGTGTTCAAGAGTAAATACTCTTTGAGAAAATTGTCATGAGAATAAAAGATGCATTTTAAAAATTTACTAGGGCTAGTTTTATGTTGTGTATGAAATGAAACCTGGAGGCTAAGCTTCATTACTAGCAGCATTGACTTGACTTGCTCTGGATTGAAAAAGATATGACGTGGAGAAATGCAAGGCTGCTACAGGCTAAACTGAAATTTGCCTCAATTCATTTATGGGATTTATTCAGTATTAAGGCAGACTGTGTGAAAAGGATAGAGGGTTGTCTTGATAATACCAAGACATGACATAATCCAAGAGAACATTGCAGTGTGTAGATCTTTCCTGAAGTGAAAGCATGTTAAATGCTTTCAGTAAGTGCTTCTATATGATCGATGAAGCAATGTCCGGATCCTAAGTATGTATTTTTGAGCCACACAGAGAATTTAGAGACAACAGTTAGATATCAAAAATGAATAATATGCTGGATGTCCAATATTGTCAAATTGATAAACATGTGGCCAAAATTAGATCTTTTGAACTGTGAGGATTGCAAGTTAAGTGTTTGGAATAGCAGAGTAGTTAAATTTTATAAAATCCACAGTACATTCAGTTGTGACCAAGGCTTTATAAATGTAGAAGATTTTATCGAAGGGGCAGAAAGATCACTGTATGACTATTAGTTGGAGCATTGCGCTTGAAGCGTTGCAAGCAGGTGTTTTTTTTTTTCAGATCTAGATGTCTTGGGACAGAGGGAATCATACTTGAAAATCCACATCTGGTCGCTAGTTCTATCAGAGGTCTGGTAACTAAGTACATGGGTACTTCTTGACCAAAAACTTGCATGAGCAAATAAGAGGGGGAAATGATACTCGCTGTCTTCTGCAGGCACAAACGCCTTTGTATCAAAGAACGAATGACAAATGTTAAATTTTACTCAGAAATGCTCAATTGTTTGAAGATCAGGATCTGTTGCAATTCAAAAGAAATTGTGAATATTTGGAAGTTTCTACATGACAATGTACCCAATAGCACATTGTTAATTTTAAGGAAGGTACTTGCCAAACACAACATTGGTAAGGAGCCCCAACCAGCCAACATATTTGGCTACCTTTGACTTTTGTTCCCTTGGGTTTAAGGTCTGAAGGTGATTGATGCAATTCAGGAGACTGACAGGGAGCTTGAACAGCCTTGCTTTTGCAGACTTGTATGGAGATTGGAAAAGGGACTGGTAACATTGTATTAATGCAAGAGACCTTGTTTTGAAAATTAACTCATGGAATACATAAATGTATTAAATTTCTTTATATAACTTTGATACTTTTTGGACAAACTTTGTATGATACATTTATAATGCATCATCTGGCAACTTGTTATCGTTGCCATCATAATTCAAATTACTATGTCCAGCATCTTGTCATTATTCAGCTCTGTTATTAGCTGTATGTAGTAATATTGATTCAAACTAAATATGTCTATGCAATACATATATAACAAACATGTAGTGTACAATTTGTTGCTTAAATAAAATAATTATAATAAAATCACTCCCACCCACCATCAAATGATCACTTTCATGATGTAATAGACACTTTAACTGTTGAATTACAAACTTTAATATTTTTGCTAGCAATGAAAAACCAAATATACACATTAAAATTTATAAAATATCTTGTGTGTGTGATATATGAATTTTCAATTTTTTTTAGATTGCTGATTTTTCAAAAAATTTCTGTATGCATTAGCTTGTGTGTACATTATTTAGTCATCATTATTATAAATAGAACAATAACTAAGTTTTAAAGATTATCAAATGTACTTCATCAGTTTATATAGTCTCTTAATTTATTGTCAAATATTTATGTAGTTGCAGATAATTCAAGATGCCCTTTTTTTTAAAGGAGAAAAAAAAATATCCCACTTTTTGCTTTAGATTCAAAATATCATTCTTGGTGTAATTACTTATAACACGTTTTTATCATGCTGAAATTTTAAGTTCTAAAACGTAATAAAAGTAATTGAATTTTCATGTGTTTCTTGAGTTTTAATTGATTGTATGTATACACTGTATTTACCAGTGTACAAAGTAAAGTTATCCAATACTAGAATTGCTCTAAAATTTAATGGAAATTTCTGAGAAAATATTTTAGAAGGAATGAAAAAAGAGCATGTTAAGAGTTTATCTAGGAAATGAATCTTCTTTGAAGTAGAATGTATCTTATGCAACATATGTTTTAAAGTACATCTCGTGCATCAGAAAAATGCAGACTATTGAAGATAATTTTAGTATTGCTATATGGGTTTTTTAATATATATTAAATTTTTCTGAAGTAAAACAAGCAAGATCTAAAACTTAAAAATAAGGAAAAAATTATTAACTTGTACTTTATTTACAAAAAACAAATCTAACTTTAAATATTTTTTTAAAGGTTTTAAGGCCATCTTGTCAAATTAGATGCCTGAAATTCTGGAGTGATATTTATGTTCCAAACAGCTTGATTGGTCTTGGTAGACCATCCATACCTCCTACAGAAGAACCATCTCTGGTTGAAGGTGTTTCTGAGAAAACACATTTAGTGAAAACTAAATCTTGTGATGACATTCATACTACAGGTGATGACATTCACATTACAGAACATCCATTAATCCTACATAGACGGAACAGTGATCCAAATCTTATAGAAAATACTTTTATAGAATCTGTAACCTGTCCACAGTTAATACATTTCAGTGAAGAAATGATACATGATCCAGTGATTGTAGAAACTGTTCCCTTTAACGATTTGGAGGAAGTCGATGACTTGCTCTCTTCTGATAGGACAGAAAACCAAATAAGTATAAGTGCTCCTCTGAATTCAAACTTTGTTGCCAGAGAACCTGCCATTGATGGCTCTACTGATACATTAGTCAGTGAATGTGGAGCTTTGATTCAAGAACAGTGTGAAAATAATTCTCAGTTAGGCAATGCTATTATGACTTCAGAACCAGTCTGCTCTGTGGGAACAGATACAGCTGATTTACCTGTTACGTTGGAGGATGTCTTGCAATCTGTGACTCAGCAAGCCAATTACATGGAACAGAGGTTTCCACTTTGGTGTCAAAATGTTATAGATACTTGTACTGGTGGCAAGAGGACCGACCATTCCAATTCTTTTAGCTGCAGTTATGCAACTCCAAATCATTCTCGTACTCCAAGCTCTGGTTTTCCTGCAACCCCCTGTGATGATGCAGGTGATTTGCCAAATTTGAAAAAAGATTCGTCAACTTGCCAAGTCATGGATTTTGATGGACTTGATATAATACCTGACTATGTTCAGGATAGAATAGAAAAGCTTATTTTACATTATAAGGTAAATATTTTTATATTACATAATTGTTTGACTCTAGCAACTAACCCTTACACTTTTTTCCTTGTATTTTAGCTTTAAATAAGTTATTGTACATTTTACTTAGTCTGTCCCTTATAATAATTTAATCAACATTCTTGGTAGTTTTATTTTAACTTGTAGATGCACATTACTTTTTAACATATGTACAAGTTGTAAAGATGTGGTGTTTTTACTAATGCAACCAGTCTGACGATGTCGGATCGAGGTCCGCGAAATTTGTTGTGACAAAGGGCTAGATCTGAGATTCCCAAACTTTTTTGCCTCATAGACCCCTACTTAATATTAAATTTTTGCAAATTCATGAACTTAAATGTATTTTTCACTGCAGGTATAGAGCTACTTCCTTTAAAGGATTTAAATTTCTAACTGTAGTGAAGTATAGTATTTAATTGTTAAGAAACACATGTTAATTAATTAAATTAAAAATTTAATTAGATAAAATAACTGTGCAATAAACAAATACTTTTTAGTGAGAGGGATGAATTTGGGGATGCAATGAAAAGTTTTCAACATTTGACACCAATCATGACAGGTTTTAACCTTAAATATCTCCTCGGTTAATAGTGACCTGTCTTTTCTTTTTTTTGTTTTGTTTTGGAGATTGGCAAGTGCACTCTAACTCCATCTCAATTGAAAAAATAAAGGCTTCCTCAAGATATTCCATAATATGGAATAAATAACAGGTATATCTTTTTAAAGCCAAAATTATTGACATTTGTTTCTAAACTTTACTTTAAGATCTTTGTTAGTGCCTGATTCTTGTAAACTGATATTTTTTTACCCTGCCTACTGTGGTATTACAATAGTCAAAACATTCTCAATCCTAGTTTCAAAATCTAAAAAAATAGGCATTTAAATGTTGAACATAGGTTAAAATGTCTTTAACTTGGTGGATTGTCCATGGGGTAAATGAGAAACTGGGAAAATTTGCAACGTCCATTATTATACTCCTTTAGCTTAATTCTGGCAAGAAACGCTGAAATGTGGTCCTTATTTTAATAAAATTTATGCTTTCGCCTTGTAACTTCAAATTAACTTCATTCAATTTAGTAAATAGATATGTTAAATTGATAAGTCTGGTTTCCACTTAACTTTAATTTTAAAAGGAAATTTAATTATGATCTGGTTTAATGAGAACCACTGTCGTAGACCCTCATTTTCAGCTCATGGAACCCCCCCTCCCTAATCTTTTTGCTGACCTTGACCCCTTGCAGGTCGTCATAAACTCCTGGGGGGGGGGGGTCTATATAGACCACTTTGGGAACCACTGGGCTTTATCTACGCCTTTCATTAGTTTTAACTTTGAGCACTATGCAGGTGATATGTTTTGTTGTAAAGATGGTGTAATCAATATTCAAATTAAGCAAGTAGCTTATATAGGATTGATGTATTTATTTTTATTAATTCTTTAATTTATAATGTCAAGGCAATTTTTTTGTTGATCATACAGGAAGGATTTATTTTCTGTTGTGTTTTTTGTATGGAATTTTATGTGTTCATTTTAGTGTTTGGCATGTGTTAATGTGTCATAATTGAACACTGAAAATTGAAGTTTTTTAGTCATTTGATACCAGCAGTGAATTGTTCTTTTTAAATATAAGTCTTGAGTTAGACCTTGTGTTCCCGCTTCCTATAAAGTTGAAATACATTTTCTCTTTAACAGTTCATGTATAATTTTAGTAGAAATGTGCTTTCCCCATCATTTACATTTATAAAATCTTCCAGTGATGGGAACTATGACAACCTTTACATGATTCTTAATGTAGGACTTTTAAAAATAAAGTTTAGTATCTTTTTTTAGTAAAAAAAATTAAAGATTTGGTGTTATTATTGATTTAAATTGGACTTCTGAAATCTTATTTATTGAACTTTATTTTTGTTGTATAAAAGTATATGCTTGTACATAGTTTATTTTACAAAAATAATTGCATCTTTGGGAATTGAAAAACCTTTTATCCCTTTACACTGACTTTCATGCATACATTCCAGCAAAGAACTCATTAAATTCATGTCGTATTGGTGTAATGGAATATCTTCTCTCGTCTCCAGCCATGATTCATTAGTGTCAATAGCTTGGAACGTTTTAAAGTCTAAACTTTTGGCTCAAAATGGCATTGTACAGCTATAGGGTTTAAGATGCTTAGAGTAGAAGGTCAAATCAACAAGTAGGCGTTGACAGCTCTTTTTAACCCCTTCAGGACCAGCAAAAGGAGAAAGAAGAGTTTCCTCCGCTCGTTTCAAGAGTATACACATGCATGGGACTGGGCGAATTTCTCTGCTAAGCCTAATTTCATTTAAAAATTCATGCAAAATCTGTAATGCATTCAAATACGCTAAAATTTGTAATTTGCTATCATTGATAATATTTGAATATACAGTACAAAAATCTTTCGCTACATTTTAAAAAACAATTGCATTATTAAATGAAAACATTTTCTTTAAAAAAATTACTCTTTTTGCCATGATTAAAATAAGATAGGCGCATAACTTGCAAAATACTATCTGGCAAATCCCCCAAATGGTAAATTTACTCTTACATAAACGTGTATCTCAAACTGATACAAATCTTTTAAATAATGGCTAATATTTTTTATTTTTAATTATTAGATTGCTTATGGCTTTCTTGGTATTGCATTAGTGTTATTTTCTGTTCTTATTGTTATGGCAACTACAATTAGTCATCGCGTTTGTTCTATGAAGATCTTCTTTTTATAAATGTCTTTGAGTATTAAAATTGTTGTAAATACAAACCACAAATAAAATAAATACTGAAACTGTTATTATGAATGTCTGATGCGCTATAAACTAATAAGCTTTTCATCTTTTTCAACTTAATCAAAATATAAGCAGAAATTCAGTGCAAAATAAATCACTTGCCTTTAAATGCCCCATACTCTTGAACAAACTAAACGAGTGTGTGTCTGGGGTAAACTCGGGGCTGAAAGTACATTGAAGTTCAAAGTTTTGTGAAACATTGTTTGAAGGAAAAAAACTGGCTTTATCCTCCATCTAGTCTTACTCTAATCACACCGGTCTGATCATGGTCCTCGGAGCAGGGTAAGCATAACCTCGTACAATACTGTAGGTCCTGAAAGGAGAAACGCTTGATCACATGTGATCATGGTCCTGAATGGGTTAAATGAACACATGGTATTTGTTTATAAGGGATTTATTTTCACTAGAGCATTGAGTATTTTAGCATTTAAGGAAGCCCATTGAGATGTTCAAACAGTTATTACAAATTATTATTCAAGATGACACCTTTTAACAAATCACTATGTGGTGGACCCAGGATTTCAAATGACTGAGTTAGTCACTCTATCCTAAAGAAAGTAGAGAAAAATGCATAACAACTTTAAAGATAGGAAACATTTTATAACACATAATCAACAAATTTGAGTGCCGAAACAGTCTGTAAAATATCGGGTGTAAAAGCCATCATGACAGGGTTCCGCGTAGAAAATCTAATCAGCTCAATGAATCACCAGAAAAGAGTAGATTTTTATTTTCTCAACTTTCAAAGGAATTTTTACTTTGTTTTACTGAAAAAAAATGATTTATTTCATTTGCCAAATGATTGATAATATTCTCATTTCTGCAATGAACTTTTAAAACAGTTTTTTTGTGGTAAAGTTAGCAGATTTAGTGCTTTCTATTTGTGGCTTTGCAAGATCATTGTAATACACAGTTGTATTTTTCCTGGAAAGCTATGTATATAAATTTTGTGTCGCTCTGTAGAAAAAATCAAATATATTTTATCTGTATACTGCACTAAGACTAATATTTAAATATACCTTTTTTTTTTTTTTTCAGCTTTGACTTTTAAACAAATTTTTCACAGTATTCCAGATGAAAGATATTATGGAAAGTTTTTGCAGCACTTAATTATGTAGGACTTGAAAGGAAGCTTAGATTTTGCTATACATTTTTCTTGTATCTATTTGTAAATAGTTGGACTAGTCTCCATTATTTAAAATAAAGTTTAGAAGTTCTTTAGAATGGAGATATATTTACATAGATACTGTACTAAGAAAAATAATTAACAAGATATTGAATGTATGGAGGCATCTCTTTTATTAGCAAATGGGAAACTTTTATACATGTGTAAATAAAACTGAACCAGTATCTATTACTGAATTTGATTTTAAAACAAAGAAACTTCTGCAGAACATTTTCATTATTATGTTATATAAATATGTTAAACTCTGTTATGCCTGTTTCGATGTTTTTTGTACTTTTCTAAATTATTTTAAATGTATATACTTTTGTTAATAAATTTAAACTTTTAATTTGTATTAATTGAATTTAAGTTTTATTGCTTTGTTTCAAATAGATTCATTTTATTTATGAAAAATTTAAAAAGTGACTTAAGTTTTTTTAATTAAAACATAAATTTTGTGTATAGGTATTTTACTTTTAAAGTATGTGTGTGTGTGTGTGTGGGGGGGGATTTTTATGTTGATCATAAAGGCTAGAAATCTTAAATAGCTGTTGGTAACCTGTATTATCACAGACTTGTAAATATTTGAGTATATATTGTTATAAAAAAATTTTTACAGTTAATTCAGACCAAATGATAGCAAAATCTCACGGATAAAAATTTATTCAACCATCTGCCAAAAGTATTCTAACTAAATATGCTGTTGTCTTATTTTAATGAATTTTAAGGCATATTCTTCAAAATAAGGTTTTAAACAAGGGTTTAAACCATAATTTTTTTTGTTCCAGTTCAACTGGAAAAATGTATATTGGTTCAGTTCAGATTTTCATTCCGTCAAAATGGCTCTTGGTTTGGTTTCAAATAAATAACTGTCCTTTATGTTTAATCTTATTTGGCGTTATAAATATAATTTATCATAAACAAGAAATGTAATTCTATTCTTAGCGAGAAATATACAATTCTGTCTAAATGAGAAGATTTTATTCTTTTAATTGGTACACTATACAAATTGATACAATTAATCGGTATGTACGATATAAGCGGGGAACAGTGATCATTGGTATTGTTATCCATTATCAAAATCTCATTTCACAGCTAGGTTCAAGATTCTGGTTTGTCTACCTAAACAGTCTATAAGCATCTATGTTTGATCAAATGCTGAGATGTAAACAATATAACTTGAACTAGTATTTTTTCTTAATAAATTATCTATACTTCTAGTGCATTAGAGTAAAATCTGCCTTCTAAAAGTACTTTCATGCGAAACTGAAACAGAAAAGTACTAGTGCACATCAAAACAATGAATCGAGAAACAATGTACATGTAATGATAATTATATGGTTAACGTTAAATCAGTTGGTTACAGTAACAAAATAACTGAGGATATATCAAACCAAAATAAATTGATATTTTTTCGGTTAAGTTTTTTGTTCAGACTAAACTTTTTTTCTGTTTGGTTCTGGTTCAAAGCTTTGGTTTTAAAGAGTAAGAAAAAACTAGTATTCCTTTCCATTTTTGTTATGTCCTTTATTTTCATAATTTTTCCCCTTATGTTCTGCTGTCCATATATTTGTCATAAATGAATATTAATGTTAAACAGTTTGTGTGTGAAATGCATAATGGACTAGATTCATGATAGTCACATGATAACAGCAATCACGTGTTACCCATTGATTAAAAATTGACATACTAGTTATTCAACTTGTAAAGTTTAGATAACATTTAAGTGGCCGCGGTAGATGAGTGGTATAGGTATCGGATCATGGCTTGCCTTGTCACACGAGTTCGAGCCCAGTACCACTAAAGACCCGCCGTGTAGGACAGCGATGCACGTTAAATCTGTCGAGAGCTGAAACGTCCTCCCGTTGGTGTAGTGTGGTAGTTAGGAGAGGGAGTGCCAGCTCAGGTGTCGTCCACGTCACTTGACCATGGTTCAAAATTACATGGTCCGTCGCCAAAAGCCCTCATGTAGCTGAACACAGTGCAACGTTAATATTCAATTAATAAATTTAAAATTTGATTGGGTGAAGAGTTCATGTGTTAAAATTCTTCAGTTTTCAAAATTAAAAAAAAAAATACTTTTTGAATTAAGTGCATTTTGTTCAACGATGCGCATTATTATATCGTTGACAAATATTTACTTTTTAAAAGAAAGTTTCTGCAAAAAGCAAAAGTTGGCAACAGTGAAGCATATGAACTAATTGGCAGGAAACGCACGATTCCATTTATGATATAATTATGACGTCAAATTAATTTATGTACTGATTGGCTGAAAACACGAGACTAAGTTATCATGTGACTATGACATCACATGAATTTAGTCCATTCTCATTTTTGGAAATGGTTGTAACCCAGAGGTCAACAACCTTAAAGTTGTGGTGTGCCAAACCAATCTACCAATATGTATTATTTATGCATCATTTATTAATATTTAACAAAAATAAACAAGATGGAATGGGTAACTATTCCTTTAGCAAAACTAAAATTTTTTAATTATACATGTATTATTATCCCCCCTTCCAACATATTTATTGAAATAAACAAAATGTAAGCATTTATTCAAAATAGTTTTGCAAAAATTTTAATACAAACCTTGTCCCTGCATCTCTCTGCTTGATATCGTAAGATCAGGGATTTAGTTTGACTTCGCATATTTGACAATTCTGGATATTCAATTGTTTAGCAACTTCTTTGTGAATTCTCGAACTTTTTTCACATGAAAGAATATTTGTTCGCTTAGATATGTTGTACCAAAAACAGAGCAGAGCACATGTAATTTTCTTTCTTCAAACAGTTAAATCACTCCAGCAATGACATCCAAGAATTTAAATGGTTCAAAATTATGAGGTCCGTCGCCAAAAGCAATAGAGTAGCTGTATTGTGTGAATTTAACATTTGCTCACTCACTCGCCTAACAATTTAAAAAGCGTCCAATTTATCATTAGAGCTGTCTTCCAAAAGTTTTTATAATTCTTTAAATATTGTTTTCAGCAGTACTGAAGATATTAGTAAGCTTCATTTTAAAATTATCAACTTCCATCCACTCAAAAATTAACATTTGGTGAATGGTATTGTGTCACTTAAAATTCTACCACTTGCTAAATCTGGCAAACATGCCATAGGTTGCCAATACCTGTTGTAAGCAATATTTGAAATTCTCTTATTTGCAAGCTCTTTTAAAAGTGCATTTGAAGAATATGGAAAAAGTATTCATTGTATGGATGTGTATTTTTATGTTTGCATTAAATAACAGGATGCTTGTTTTAAGTTTCAAGTTACATAAATTTTATCTTGCGTTAAAGCTTGGTCCATTAGTCTGAAACGATCAGATATGCAAAACATATTAGAAAGTGCCTAGTATGTATGCAGTTGAAAATGCACTTTTAGTACATCATTATTTTATTAATATTGCATATCCATGAACTTAGTTATTTTTACTACAACTTTTTAGCCAATAAGTTAATTTATTGTTTCATTGAAGAGTAATTTAAATTGTGTAAAGAATATTCTATATAAATCCAAAATAGCAAATCAGTACAATAAAGTATAGTATATTTATAGGTAACAAATTATTATATATACTTAGTCATTTTTTCCCCCTAAATTAAAAAAATGTATTCTTACAGGCAAATCTATATTGTCAGTTTTTTTTTTATAAAAATCTTACTAAGATTAACTGTAGTACCTGGCATTTTTTAATCCCTTTCAAATATAAGATGTTAAAGTAGCATGATAAAGTTTTAGCCCCCATTATGTGTGCATACTTATTAAAATGGGCTAAATCCCCCTATTTTTGTATCACTACACTTGGAAAAGTTGCTGTTTACCTTGCTAAGTAAAAAGTGAAAATTCGGGTAAAAAAATTGCAATGTGGCTCATGAATGAATGAGTGAATATTAATGTCGCACTGTTCAGCTACGAGGGCTTTTGGCGGCGGACCACGTAATTTTGAACCATGGTCAAGCGACGTGGATGATACCTAAGCTGGCATCCCATCTCCTGCAATGTGGCTCATACATTGCTCTTAAAATTTTGAATTGAGAGATTTTGCTTTTTTGTAATTTTTTTAAAAGCATTTTAAATTGAATATTAATTTGATGTCTTTGATATGAGGAGCACAAACAAAATTGAAATCTTTTAATTAATAATATTTACTATCCACTCAAAAGGTTTAAAAACATTGCTAATTTTTTTAAAAAATGTTTGTAGTTTTATCAGACTCAACTTTTCCCCTTTTAATAAATAAAAAGTAATGTGTTTTTCTATTTGAATGCTTTTAACACTATATATGTGCCTATTATTAAACATAGTTTATGAAATTATTGGATATTTTTATTCCTACTTTTGAGAAAATAAGGTTATAATTCTTAATAAAAAAAATATTGTGTCCTGATGATGCCTTCTTTTGCTTTGAACACACTTTTTCAAGATGCTTCCAGTCACAATTTTGACATAATATTCCACAACTTCAATATGACTGGAGAAACTTTGGAAATCTGTATCCAAGTCCCACCACATAATCTTGGAAGGATATGATGGAATTACTGCTGCTGCTTTTTCAGAGGCTTCATAATGATCACTGTCCAACGTTGTTTTTACATTAATTATCATGTACTATGGTTTTTTTATTGGTGCCATACTGAGGGCTTGAATTGATCTGATCCGATATATTAGAATCTCCATGTAATTGTTTTGAATGTGTGGTTTTGTAGGTCTGCAGCATTTTACTATAAAGTACTTTTTGAAAGTAGGAGAGTCTGGTGCTGTTTTCGCTGTTTTCCATTCAACCTTCTTGTACTAATTAACTTGTCTGTTACCTGCAAGGGCAATGATTTAAATTTATTCGACCCATGACTTTCTATGTAGACAAATAAAATATAAGATTTTGAAAAGAATTTTGTTCAATTTATCACAATGACATGTATTTGAAATTGTATAATCTTATTTTTCTCTCCTCTTTTTAAATGAAGCCATTCAGACTTCTTAATGCTGCTTAAATCAAAAACCGGAAAACATTTGCTTTTTTAAATTTATAATTATCACATGATATTAATTGATTAGCTATACTATCTTGCACTTAGAAACCAAAAGAATACTTTTTTCATCAAAATATCTTTAAACTGACCTCTCAACTACATTACAAAAACTTGTATATTTGTTGGAATGTAGTGACAGCTTGTATCATTCTTGGAAATAACATATTAAGACATTGTTGTGATAAGGAACCTTATTTAGCAAGGTTCACTTAGGTTACTGAATGTTGATCATTCAAAATCCTTTTTAGTAACAATTTTATTGCACTTTACGATTTTTACCACATTCCTCGGAATTTTGCATGCTTTTTCAATGTTGAGAGTTAAAACAAAAGTAGAAACATTTACCAGAAAAATTTTAACATTACTATCTTTATCAATCAACTATAAGACAAAACTTAGGAGACTAGCTAAGGAGGCATCTGTTTCTATGGCAATCGGAATCTTTCATATCAATAAGTAATTGCATAAAAGAAAAGCAAGGCTTCAAACGCATAAGTGCTTGTGATACTTGAATTTCTTAGAAAATTTGGATATATTGGGGGGGGGGGGGTTGATGGCCTAATTTCTAAGAGCAATGGGAATTTTTTCTGTTAAGGTTCTTTTGAAGATGAAGGAGAGTAAAGTTAAATAGAATTATGAAATGTTTTTCTTTTTTTCACATGAACAATAAATATTTTGAGTTTGCATGTTTCAGTTTTTTATCCTTTTCCTCATATACTCCAAACTTTACAATTGGAACACCTGCTTTATGATATTGGCAAGTCGAATGATTATTTAAAAAAGCCAAAAATCTCAATTTATCATAGCTTTCAAAGCATGTTATGCTAGTTGACAAATTTTTTTTTTATTGTAAATTTTTTTTCCCTGCTCTTAACACGACTAAGTAAAATTTAGGGGCAGCTTTTCCAAGCTATAATCATTGAAAGAGAAAATTTTCTTTTGGCTCATTTTGTGTGTGCATATTATATATATATTTTGCTTCCTTTATTGTGGAAAGGGCAGGTTAAGTTATTTTTGCATTGATATTGTAATGGATAAGCTGTAAAATTCTCTTAATTTGGGGGAATAAAGTAAAAATGCTTGACTATTTCATCAAGAATGATGAGCTTTTTTATTCTTAAGCTCATATTTTTTTTCTCAAAACAGTATGCATTATTAATTTCAAGTTCATTATTATAAAATTTCTAATACAACAAAACATTTAATTTCTTTTTAATCGTAAGCTTGCTTCTGTTAGTTTGAAATGCATGCATTTTAATCTAAAGATGGATTATAAGTCATATTCAAAATAATCCTTTGTAGAATATTATTCAGAACATTCTTACTATTATAACATACAAAGAAAGCGATAGTATTCTGTAAGATTTAGTTTCTGTATCTTGATATAAATCTATTTTTTTAAAAAAATTCTGAAGTTACTGTTTATTAGATGCAAAAAATTCAATTTTTTTAATTGTGAAATAAACTAAGCACTAATCTCTGTAGTTGTAACATTTATATAATATTTACTCAAATCTTTTCTGCTATGCTTTTTCATATAATATTAATAGTGAATTCAGTTTTTTGATGAATTGGTTTTATAAAAGTTTTTCTCCAAAAGGAGAGCACATTTAATTAGTATTGTAAAACACAAGATGTAAGTGAAAACTGTATAGTTATGTAAATATTATAGAAGAAATGGTATTGATTATAAATATATGTGCTAAAATACAAACCTTTTCACCACAAAATTGACTGCTATTATGTTAAACCTTTTAAAATTATGTTTAGATAAATTTAAGAATATTTCTGATGACAGTGCTTACATATAATCTAATAAACAAATATCTATGTAAAAAGAAAAGTGGAGTAAAATATTTTTGGGGAAAAAAACTTAAATAAAAATTTTTAATTTCTTGCAATTTAAGTTCTTATCATTTGAATCATGTGTATTTTGGTTATTTTATTGATTATAAATATTTCAAAATATAATTAATGTGTTGAAAAGTTTAACTCGTATGGCTTTTACTGTTTTTTCTCAATATTTTGTTACTTTTTACAGTATTTTTTTTAAAGTTTTTCTATACAAATTGGTTTGTTTCTAGTAAATTTAATGATTGTTATTCAAAACAGTTATTGACTTATAAATTTTTCAAATTGTTTGGAAAAATAACCCTTTTCCCCCTAATTTAAAATCCTTTTAATCTTTCTGGTTTTACACTCCTTTTCCAGATATATCAATGAATTCTAATTGCCAAAATTAAAATATCTTCATATGAAATGTTTTCTTTGTAGAACCTTATAATAAGAATTAGTAGTGGAGTTTTTTGTTTTAGCACCCAAATCCCACATAAAAATATTAACTGTAACTAGTAGCAGAGTTAGAAGAGGAAAATTATTTAGAGGAATTCATAATTCACCCCCATCCCCATAATGTTTTACTTACATATGTATGCCCCCCCCTTCCATTCTTATGAAATCGATGACTTATATGGATATGAACAATATAAAAAAAAAAAAAAAAAATTCTTAACAGTGAAGTTTTTTTAGGAAAACTTTTTATTATTCTTAAATAAAAATTTAATAGTAAGTATTTTTTTTATTGCTATTATTTAAAAGTTTTTTGGTTTTATGTCATGTAATCTAATTTTAATATTCAGTACTTAAATTAGCAAAAAAAAAACTCCTGAGCTATTGTTTAAATATTAATGAACTGAAATTGATATTTTCCTTACAATGATTTAAAAAAAACTGCATATTATCTTAAATTCATCAATTTTAGAAACATGATTAATTTTGAAGCATTATTGTATCTCTGGCTTTTACTCTAAATTTCGAAATAAAAACTTTAAAAGTTTATATTTTTCTTATTTTCTTCTGTTTTCAAAAAAATTATTATTTTATTTAGATTTTCATTTATTAATGTATAAAATTTTCTTTTGAGAGCTTTGTTAAAGTATGGAAACCTTTTATCAATTTGGTAAAATTTATTTTTCTTAATTAATTTTTTGTTTAAATTAAATGTAGATCATTTTCAGATCCTACTTGTATAATGTCAATTAATAACTACTTAGTGAAACATATGCTAAATTTATTTGTGCCCCCCTCTTGCATCTTTGTTTTTGACTTTGTGGCATTTTTACCATTTTAGTCTGCTACTTTTAAAAAAAAATTGATTTTTTTTTAATCCTTTCTACTCCTTTCACTTCATATTTTAGATACTTTTGTTTTCTTAAATAAAAGTACTATAACTTCTTTAAAAAGTTCATATAAGTGGCATTGGTAAAACAATCTGTTCTGATATACTAAAAAAAGTTATATTTATGGATTTCTAATTATTTACATATTATTTTGTATGAAATTTGATTTTACAAGTAGTAATTTTTCCATGCTTTTTCTTAATTCAAAAGTAGCTGTTATGGTAACAAAAATAAAGTTTTAACTTGTCTTTAGAAGGATCAATTGTCTGACAAAAAAAAAAAAAAAAAATATTCTCTGTATTTTGTCTTTAAGGTATCCGACTACTTGCAACAACTTTTTTTTTGAAAAAAATGAAGATATGGGGATTTTTAGGTTTATTTAGTATATTTTAAGCGAAAAATCGTAAAATTGAAAACAGAAAAAAAATTTATTATTAAAATGGGAAAAAACTGGTAAAAATGTACAAAAAATTACATAAACGCTCTGTACAAAACTTTTATGAACAAATTCTCAATTTTTCAATTTTAATGTGTTACTTTGTTATTCATATTTGAAATGACCTTCAGCATAATAGATATTTTAATTTTTACAAAAACTAGAAACCTCTATCTTAGTGACTATATGAAATTGCTTAAAAAACAGTGTTTATATTCACATAAAGGACTGTACATTTTGAAATAATACAGTGATTGATAAATCTGAACAAAATACTTCTACTGTTATATAAAACATTTACAAAAAGTTTCATTAAACTATTTCAAAACTTTTTGAGCAATCGCTGTCCACGTTTGAGTTTTTCGAAAAAAACACATTTCGAGTAAAACGCATTTTAAAGTTTGACATCTTGTGTAAAGATATGGCATCTTCTTTAGTTAAAACACTAGTAGTTTTTGTTCTAGTGAATGGGAAACAAAAAGCTTGGTATTTTTATTAAACTAATAAGATGGTCTATAAAATAAAATCATAAAACAAATTTGTCAATTTTTGAAAAAAATCATGATTTTAGGGTATTCGGATACCTTAAATATCTAAGAACTTTTCTCCGGTAGTTCAGGAGAAAAGTATAAACACTTTGTATTAATTGCTTTTAAATAAACTTCTAAATTTATTGAGTTCCACAATCTTCATACTTACAAGTTCTTGTACTCATTCTGTAATTTGTGTAATTGTCTACTTAGTCAAAATAAATATCAACCATTCTAAAACTTAAATTTTTAAACTTTTCAGAATAAAGTTGGAAATCTGAATTCTCAACTTGCTGATGTTCGATCTGAGTTATTCCAGCATATTTACCGTTATCAAGGAAAGGAAAATCGTTGTCGGTTGGATGAAGATGCTGTGAGTGTTTTTTCCCACTGTAGTTTTTTTTATTGTGTTTTGATTTACAAATTATATTATTCAGACGTTTTCTGAATGCCCTCCTCCACCCTTAATAAATTCCTTGTATGATACTATTATAAACTTTTTGTAATGAATATGTAAATTGAACTGCATTTTACTTATGAACTGCATCAGCTTCTTTTTAGATCAATTAAACATTTAGCAAATCCTAATTTGATTCAACAGCAATTACTACATGAATTATCAAATGAAGATAGTATTAGAAATGTATTTATTAAAATTTTTTAAAAGAATGCCAAATTTATTGAATTGCTTGAAAAGAATTCCAAAATTGAATGACATAAATTCAAGGTGATGTCAAAAGAAGTCTATATACTTAAAAAATAATGTTGCTTTCAAAATAAAGTACAATATTGATAAAGCATAGTCCAATGATTCGAGGGGCAAATTAGATTATGATTTTTTATGAAAGAAAAACCTAGAAGCTGTAAAAAAATATATGCAGTTAATGCATGTTTTTTTTTTAAATAATGGCATTTATGAACATGTTATGAAGATGAACTGTCAATAATTATAGTTATAAAATATTATTTGCTGTTAGTAAAGTTTTAAGAATTGGATGAACTACACTGCTAGCCACCATAAATGCAACACCAAGAAAGACAAGAGATAGCACAACAAAATTTATTTTGTAGATATCATGTTAACCAAGTATCAAATGATTAAATTTATAGATTTCTGTGTGAAGTGTGGTTTCTGCCAGAATCAGTAGCCAGAGTAGCCACCATTGTTGGAGATCACCACAGCCACACACCTCGGCATTGATTCAAAGAGACTTTGGATGTGTTCTTGTGGTACAGCAGACCAAGCAGCTTCCACACGTTGAAAAAGTTGATCTGGTGTGACAGCTGGGGGTGTAATCTGGGTCAATCATTGAGCAACCATGGGTCACATGTTTTCTATCGGTGGAAGATCTGGAGAGAGAGGCGGCCAGGAAAGCAATTCAATCTGGTGATTGACCTTTGGACAATGCTTGCCACGTGTGGTCGTGCATTATCCTTTTGAAATATGGCTGTGGCCAAGCCCTGAAGGTAAGGAAGGACAACTGGCTCCAACACCTCAGAGATGTAGCGCTGGCTGTTTTAAGTATTGGCAATGTGTACTAGAGAAGTGCGAGAGAGATATCCAAT
Organism: Trichonephila inaurata madagascariensis; assembly: GCA_019973955.1. Lineage (NCBI taxonomy): Eukaryota > Metazoa > Arthropoda > Arachnida > Araneae > Nephilidae > Trichonephila > Trichonephila inaurata. The sequence continues at coordinate 103,171 of BMAV01000315.1, forward strand.
ACCACCCCATACCATAATACCCGGTGCAGGACCAGTGTGGCGGCGCATAACGCAGCTGTTCAGCATCCTCTCTCCACAGTGTCTCCAGACTCGAATCCGACCATCGTGGTGTTGCAGACAGATGTGTGATTTGTCAGTAAAGACAACTTCATTCCATTCTACCGCCCACATCCTTCTTTCATTGCACCATTGGCGGCGGAGACGTCTGTGGTTCTGCGTCAAGGGTAGACCAAGCAATGGACGTCTTGCGGACACACCACTCTGCTGTAAACGGTGTCGAGTGGTACGCACAGACACTGAATGATGCGTTACAGACTCAATGTGCTGCGCTAGGGTTCGTGATGGGACTCAGTGATCCGTCACTGCCATGCGCATAATTTGCCTGTCCTCGAAGTAGTGCAGTGAGGTGGATGCGATCGACCATGTCGGTCCTTCGTACCCTCCTGCATCCAACGGTCACATATCCGCATTACAGTTGTTTGGTTTCGTCCAACACGACTACCAATTTCCCTGTAAGATAATCCACAATGTCGGTAGGCCACTATCCTTCCTCTGTTGAACTCGGATACTTGATCAAAAGCTGATCGCTGTTTTCTATGAGACGTAACTAATCGTTTTTTGAAAAACCACAAGAAAAACCCAATTGCTGAACTTGAAATCATCGAAATCTCCAAGCCTTAAATAGCACTTTGAGGTGGCGCCACAGGCGCGCATGATGTTTGTCTGTGCTGAAATTCTAATCATTTGCATATCTCACCTCCGCTAATGCATGTTGTAAATTTCATGTTATTTGCATGCTTCCTTCAGGGTGTTGCATTTACGGTGGCCAGCAGTGTATATATTGTTGGATTATACATTTTCTTCATTCTTTTTTTTTATCACAGGTAATTTGTAATATTTTTTTGACAGAATTGTGGTTTATTTTATATTCTTTATGACAGTTATGAGTTTTATGTGCAACAAGAATAACATCATTACCTACAAAATTTGCCCAATAAAAGTTAAATGTGATATTTACCTAACCTTTGGTGAGAGACTTAAAACACAAGAATGAAAGCCATTTAATTTTTTTTTCTTTATAGAAATTTGTTTGCTTCAAAATCAATAGTTCATTGAATATGAATGAATGATTTAACCTCACGAATTACTTATCAAGACTTTTGTGGAATAATGTACTGATAATTCTGTTATGTATGTGTTTTTTTACTGATATATAAATGTTTTAAAATATTGGTAGCTATTTAAATTCAGAAATGTATTGAAAAGCTTGGAAATGCAAAAATTTTAAAAGGGAGACTAAAAATAAAACTTTTAAATAGTTTTACTTGTATATCTCTATATATTTTAGCATTTGGTAAAGTAAAAAAAAAATTATAATTCTGTGTTTTGTGTGTGTGGGTTTTTGTAATTAAAAAATTCAAATTGCCCCTTCTGCATTTTATGAGATCATTTTGATAGTTGTGACATGTGCATTGTCTTTCTGACAGCCCTCTTTGGCAGATTCTGCTTCTAGTGGGGACCATCAGGTAGAAAGTGAAGGTTCAGAAAGTAGCTGGGATTATTTGCACAGTTCACCTGATCATGGAACAGCTGGCCTTGGCGTGTGAATAAGGTACTTTACTTTCCCTTGTATTTCAAATGATCTTTTTATTTCCTCAAAAGGACTTATGTTCCTGTTGAAGGGTAAGTAAATGACAAGGGGGAGAAATTTATATGTTCTATAAGTGGCGAGCAGTTCAGGGAAAGAAACTATGCAATTTTGTTTAAGTTATCATTTTCAAACTTTTATCTTCCATGAATTTTATTTTAAAAATAAATGCTTCCAAAGGAAACAAAAACATAAGAGTAAATTCTACATTTTCTACACAAAATAAATGTATTATTAAAATCAGTCTTTGGGTGTGTTCTTGTTACACTGTTATAGCAACTATTTCTGAATCCATTATTGTAATTCTTAATTTATAATTATTAAAAAAAGGTTGTGGACAAGTCTTTATGAAATAATTTCATGTTTTTTCTTTCTTTCTCCAGTTTTTTCTGCTAGAATGAGTGTCTCTTCACCCCCTTTTCTGACTTCTAAATGTATATATAATCAGATATTTAGGGCCAATTTTTGTTCTTATATAATAATTAGGTACTTTTTTAAAATTGTTTTTCTCAATAGTATTTTATATTGTGTTTATGCTGTAATGTTATGAAGAAATAAATGTGTGGGTTCTTCAAAATCAAATTTTCCTTTTATTTTATTTGAAACCTTAGTTTTAAAAATTTATATTGCTTTCTTGGTTTGAAAAATGAAAGTATTGCATCACAAAATATACCTTTTGCTATAAAAATTGGAGCCTTTTAATATATTTGTAAAGTTCTGATTGTGTGTGCTTGGGATTAATTTTGGCTTTTAAATTACAAATACATTTTTTTTAAATCGAATTTCAAGTCAGTTATTTTTAATGTAAAAAGGTAGGCCTACATTTTTTTTTTTTTTTTGTTGATAGCAGCAAACTTTTCAAATCATTATTTCTGTATTTTTGAAATTATTAAAGTGTACAAAGTGTAGTTTTTTAATTTACTGATGTGCTACATACTTAGTTCTCTTAACTGTCATGTATTATTGCTCTGAGCAGCAAAAATTTTATTATAAATGAAGCATATAGGTTGTTTTTCATCATCATGTTAAGGAGTTATAAAGGCCCCTTTAATTTTGAAAATTGTCATAAATAAAGGTTTTAATAATTTGAACTCATGAAATATGATATTACAACATATTTATTGTGATTAGATTTCAATAATTTTGAATAATGCAAGACACATAATTAAGTTAATAAAAATATGAGAAATAATTGAAAACAAATGTAAATGAGAAATTATCTATAAAAAAAAAATGAAAATTAATATGATACTTGTTCTTTATTTTCACACACTCTACTTATCAATTTGGTCATTCTAAAGTAAAGTTTAATTTTAGAAGCATTGAACCACCCTTTAGCACTAGTTACTTTCAGTTCATTAGTAGATGAAAACTATTTATTAGCATGAACTTTGTTACACAAAGTTATACCTCATCAGGTTTTCCATGGCCACATTTCTCAAATTGAAGTTTGCCATAGTATAGCATTGACTTTTTATTTTTTAATCCACATGTCCCCAAATTCTCTGTAATACACACGATTCATACGTGAGTAATGGCTTTTAAAACAACTACTCATTGTCCTCTCTCTTATCAACAAAATATTTTTTCGATTCCTTCTTCAAGTCATTCTAATAATGTTTATAGCATGATCAGGGTTATCTAGTATATTTCTTTTCATCTGAAAGTATAACTTGTTTTGAAGTTGTCCCAAGACATAACATTTTTAGCCCATTTCAGTCTTTCTTTTTCATACTGGTTCAATAACTTATGTTTTCTTTATTTCCATGTATTTTTTTTCTTCCCTTTTTATAAATTAAGAGGCATTTTTAAAGTAGATTGTTGAAAAAATTTTCAATCATCACATTCTGTCATAATCCTTTTTGTTTCCGGTCATTTTAGTTTACCCGAATCATCTTTTGTATTTATGACATTGTTAATGACAGGTTAAGAAAGAGATTACTCTTTAGAATTTACCAATATTCTTATAATGTTTTTCTCATTTCTAACTCGGATAATTTTTTACCCCATAGCATCTTCAAATAAATTGTGGATTATCTAATCAAAATCTATAATTTTGCTTCTCAAAGTCCTTTCACAAATTGTTAATGCATGCTTTTTATTGTAGTTCTGATGTGATAATCATATGCTAATTTACTCAGGTGGTCTTATAATTTCTTAACAACTCCAATGTAGTTATCATCAAATAAATAAATAACATTAATAACTGTTGAACCAAACAACCCACAATAATAACCAGATATCATTATTGGGGACTTTCACACTTTTTAATTTGACAGAAGTTACTGTATTAATTTTTATTTGGCTTGAGTTTACTGTATTTTTTTAATTAAATGTTTTGAAATTGTTTTAAGTAACAAGTATATGAATTTTCAAATTGGAATAAGTGAACTTTAATTCCAGAATATGTGTAAATTAAATTTAATAAGTTATATAATATATAAAATTTAATTTGTTACTCATTGAAGTAAATAACATAATAATTATTATTTCCTTTTATATATTAATAGTTTAAATATATATATATATTTGTGTTTTGTTGCAAGAAAAATAAATAAATGTTTAAAGACATAACATATTTTGTTGTATAATGACCTTGTGTTGAATATACCTTAATTTAACAATTCAGTATTAGGTATTTCCTGGATATTAAACATTTTGTAACATCAAAGAATAGTACAAAATGTATTAATTTTAAAAACATTTTTGTAATAAATATAACATTTTCTAGGTAAAGAGCTATTACTATAAATAAAACCATACAGTGAATATAAATATTTTCTCCAAATTAATGAATTAAATATCCTGTTGGTATCTGTATTTACATTTCCTGGTTTTTTGAATTGCTCAAAAAAAGCAATTAAATCTTACAAAGTATTCCAATAGCGAAGAACTATTTTTAAGTATTACAGTATTTAAACAAATTTAGCATAATAATCAGGCATATTTCGTATTATTTCTTTGATATTAGATGTTAAATTTAACAACAGTAATAAAATAGTTTTCATACTGATTTAAACCTGTTGTTGCTATAAAACATTTTCTTTTCAAATAGTGTAAAATAAATAAGTGATGATATGAAAAATTCCTGTTTCAATATTAAATATTTGTCTTAGTGTAAGAGCTACTATAATAATCATTAAGAATTCTTTTGTACCAACATAATCTCATTAAGATAAAGGTAAATAGATTCTTGCTATGTATGAATTTAAAATTTCTTAAACCGAAACAAAATGTTAAACATTTTATCTTAATTATGGTTTTTGACAATGAACATTCTAAAAATACTGAGTAAAACACATTTGTATGATCTATAAAATATAAATTATTCCCTTCATAATTGATAAAACATACTTTTCAGATACAAAGCAATTTACTTTTCTGTATTTTTTGGAATCCTAGATGATGATTTTCTTACATTGTTAAATGATACTTATATTATTTATATAAAAAAATTGTTGGGAATCCTTAAAAAAAATTAGGCTTTGAAAAATTTTTCTAGTTAGAATGTAATGCAATTTTTTAAAAACAAAACAGGCATCTATTAATAAAAAAATGTGACTTCTTATGATAAACTCACTTATTGCATAATAAAAATAGAAATATATACAAATTTGATTGTTGTAAGACATATTCTGAATGAAAAATAGTATCCATGCTTGATTTGAAGTTAATTCCTTGGTCAACTACGCAAAACTGTTTTAAATTGCAAAAATAACTTCCTATATAAATATGTAGATTTAACACAATTAAAAAAATGCATACATGAAGGAATTGTCATTATAATCATTGACATGAGATTCAAACCCTTTTGCTGTAATTGTAAAATTGTTCCTATAAGCATTGTATTTATTCAAATGTTATAAAATTTATAAACACTCAGTTGTGTATATACATATATTAAAAGCACCTTTTCTGAGTACTGCTGTCTCTTGATGAGGAATTAGTTGCATTGTCATTTCAAATTTTATTTTTCCATTATTTATTATTATTTCTCATCAATTTTAGAATTACAGCAATTAAAATTTTTAGAAAGAAATTTTGCTCAAGGTGCTCTTAAAATTCAATATTATGTAAGAGAGTATTATGTACTCCTGTTTGTAATTCAAATATTTCACTGAAGAAGTTATCGGTGACCAGAGAACTTGAAAGAGTAACAAAAAAAATTTTTTTGTTGTTTTTTAAATTATGTAAACACTGTATAATCTACATAGCACACCATTTATTTTTCTTAGAAAAAGTATTTTTAATTCTTGTTCTCAATTACTCATGAAAGAATGTTTTATCAATGGAACATTTAGAGTGCCTATTAATTTTATATTTATTTCTGAAGGAATACTAATAACACAATTTTTTTTGATAAAACATTACAATTAACAAGTTACAAATAGTAAAATGCATACCTAACAGTCACACAAACACTGTTGATCTTTCATTATGATAAAATTACAGGAGTGTATTATGTTTTAAAACTGATAATTTATTTTTATGGTTGATGTTTTGCAAAACTTTCATAAACTTTGTTTTGCAACCCATTTGTAGACATTTATTCTAAAATTATGTTCATATGTGTCCCATCATTTTGTTGGATGCAAATTACATTACTGAAATCTGTTTGGAGTATATATTTGTGCTATCAATGTAATTTTTATTTTCTATTGTTTTGTTTTTTAATCCATTTGATTTATTTTTATGGATAAACTTTCAGATAGTTTTTTGGTTTATCATTACTTAGATGGCTGTAACTTGAGTAATCACATAAACATTAAAATTATTTATATTTTAATCAATAAAAAAATCAAATGCAAATTTTGAATCAATACCCCACTATCCAAATATATGTTGATAATTTTTGGTTTATTTAAAGGCATAAACATAAAATGTTATTACAGAATATTTTTAATTTTGTAACACGCTGTTATCTAACTATTTCATATTTCGTAAGTGTTTCTAGATAATTTCAAACATAACTAAAATTCTTCTTTTCAGCTTCCCATATGTCAATATTACCATGTATATGGATGAACCTCATTCTTCACAAGTTCAGCTTGCTTCTGAGAGAATCCTCAAAGAAAATAGTCTTTAATTGCTTTTAGTCTTAGTTGTGATTGATTTTTGTGTACAATTCCAAAGTTCTATAACCAAGGTTAAATTGTTGAAATGTTTAGTAAACTCCTGGCAGCACTTCATGTTTTGTTATATCTCCATTCTTATGTTTAATTATTATTTGTTTTCTATTTTATTAATCTGAAAAGCACATTGAATTCAAGTCTAGTATTGTGTTTATCAAATAGAAATTTGCTAAATTATTGTAAAAGCATACAAATATATATGCAAGACCTCTTTTTGGGTTTCTTTTTAGTTCCCAATATTTTTTTTTAACTAAAAGTTTTCTGTGAATATTTTTTAAATTTTGATCTCTGAGAATAGTTTGTATTCCCAAAGCAAACTTTTGTTATTTATCTGAATCAATTAAAATTGCTCATGATATAATTAATTGAAAGTATTTATCAAAATAATTCTTGCTATGGTTTCTGATCCATTGCTTATTTTGTGTAATAAAATGCTAGATAATGTAAAAAAAAAAAAAAAAAATGCCTTAAATATTGAAGTAAAATTTCATTTTGAAAGCACATATATTTTTAATTGCCTGAAATAAATGTGTGAACCTAGCCTTTGTTATATTTCCTAGATTTATACTACTCTTTATACTGCTGAAATATCATAATATTTAACTTTTCTATACAGTTCGAAAAACAAGACATAATCAAAAAAAGTTTTTAAATCAAAAATTAGATTGAAACGAATATTTTATTCTCATTTGTTTTACACATAAACCAAAAATTTTATTTAAATTAAAGAGAAAAGAATATTTTTCCCTCCCCCCCCCTTCCCCTTCTGCTCATTGCTTCACAAGCACGATTTTTATTTGCATTACAAAAAATGTTTCAATTCTTTTATAAATATCTATTTTAAAACAAACCCAAAACTTCAATATGAACATTTATGATTTTAAATATAATATGTATAATTATTGATAACCTTATGTTACATGTTTGAAAATTGAGATTTTATTTTATACAAAGTTTTCATAAGAAATTAACTCGGTTTTTAATCTGTATATATGATATTTCTTTGAAATTATTTCAAGAGCAGTAGTATCTGATATTGACAAAGGCTAAAAATAATAGCAACTTGTAGATTTGGAAAAATTTATATATTCCATATAAGATTGAATAATCAAACTGTTTTGAAAATATGAAAAAAATGTATAAAAGATATTTTACATTATATTATTTTGGTAAAAAAAAAAATTAATGTAAATATGCAGAGGTGAAAATGTGAAAACTATCTACTTGTATAATTTGAATAAAATCATTTTCACTCTCAATCAGTGTTGCCTGAAATTTTACATTAGATTTATTATCCTGCATGCTTATTACTTTTTCTTCATTAATGTTAAGGCAATATAACGCAGCTCTAAGAAAATGTATACTTATTTTAATTTTTAAAAATGTTTCTTTAAAAGACTAAAGTTATTTCTTATAAATCTGACATGCGTTGCAAATCCCATTGACTCTTTACACCCCACTGTGTCAATTTTTGAGTTGATGGAAGTTCAATAAGCTTTATTTCAAAATTTTTAAGTAACTTTAAATTTATGGAAGATTAAAATAGCCATTAATTTATAGTTGGAGTAACGTGCTAGATGTCGTTTGAAGAGAGAAAGTATTGCATATCCTTTGCTTTGAGTTCTCCATAACTACACACATATACAAAATTAAGGTCAGAAACATGTTTTTGTATATTTTGAAGAATTGATAGTACAATATCAACCTTGGGTCGTGGAAAAGAAGTTGTTCAGCATGAGTTTTTGCAGAAATACTGGATTAGGACGATTTCAGCATAAGGAAGTTTTGTGAATATTGCATTAAAACAAGTTTGCCGTGAGAATGACTTCTCATAATCGTTTAGATGATTCTTTGAGATGCAGAATTGTTCGCAGGCTTGAAGTTGCTCAGCCTCAGGTGGCTCAATGGTTACAGGCGGAACCAAAAGTTGTCTCCCAGCTGTAGAATCCATTCCAAACCAGTGGTACTGTCAACAGGAAGGTCAGCCAATGCCACAAAAGGGAAACATTTGCTCAGGATCATTACTTGGCATTAAGTGCACAACAACATCAACTCCTCAGCTTGGTGCTGTGTCTGGAAGAATTTACAGACATCTTGCAGAGACTGGCCTTTATGCCCACTGTACAGTCATGTATCTGTTTGACTACATCCAACAGGAAAGACCAGTTATTGTGGAACCAAAAACATCAGCCACAAAGACACCAAATGAATGAAAGCTTGTTCTTTTCAGTGATTTGAGATTCACCAGACAAAGTGATTCTTGTTGAGTCTTCATCTGGAGAGAAAGTGGAACTTGGTTTTTGTTGCGTTGCGGAGCTGAAACCAACAGATTTGGTGGCAACTGAGATTTTGTGCGAGATGGCATAAGGTTGGTCGGTTGTACACCAATGTACGTTTTCCATTCGGGTACTACGTCAACTCGCAGCACTGTAGGGATGAGATTCTTGAAGCCTATGTGAGGTTCTAGGTTTATGGGCCCAGACTACATTTTTATGAACAATAATATTCACCTCATGAATTGGCCCTTGAGGTCTTCGGATCTCAATCCTATCGAACATGTTTGGGATGTGGTCTAGGAAGAGCCATTTTTAGCTTTTGGAAGAATGGACTTTGTTGCCACCTTCATAAACAGTTTGGCAACTCGCGAGACTAGTTTACTGGTGGTTACAATCCATATTAGAAGATTTTTCTCAAATTAAATGTTTTATCTGATTCATGATTTCACTTTTTGATAAGACCCTGTATCTTAAAACTAAAAATCTTTTCCATATTGTTATGTTGTTCTATTCTTTCCCACATTGTAATATGTCTCTGTGCCAAAATTTCGTGGCAGCAATACGTATAGTTTGTCAATCTTTACAGATTATGTGTTTGGCACATAAATGCATGTCCACTAATCTTTTCTCATATGAAAAATATTTTGGGTCTACAAAAAAATTGTTTTTATCTAGTGAACATTCAAAATAATGTAACAAATTATACCCTTGAGATTGCAATACAAAGTAGAGTGTTGCTGAGACAAGGTTTGCATTAAAGAATTTATATTTCGTTTTACTATATTGAAGGAATGTATTGTAGTAAATTTGCATAATTTTAATTTTTTTGTTTATAAATATCGTTACATGATGCAGAAAATTAAAGACATAATAAAGCTCCATTGCTGTGAAAATGAAATTGTGTGATATACTGAATCATATTGGTAGATAATCTTGTAGCTGTAGCATGCAAAACCCGTCAACCCCTGCTCTATACTATAGATTTTTCAAGGCTCATGTTACCAATGACTAGTTTTAGGTTAGAAATTACTTTTATTTCTCATTTCTTGTTGAAATTTTTTGACAGCATTCATTTTATGTCCTGAAAAAGCTATTTTTAGTAGTTGTAAAATTAGGTTGTAAATTATTTTGTCATTCCAGAAAAGAAATTGAACACAAAAGATTTTAAAATGACATTTAATGCACATATCGAACATACAAAAGCCAGCTCATCCAATGGCTAAGTCAGAGCCATGAAGATCACATGCAAGTAAATTGACAAATTATTTTTCTTTATACACATAAACAATATAAATAGGAACAAAACTTTTTAATTTCTTTACATGAAAATATTCATAATACTGTTCAAAAATTTTAAAGCATTATGTTGAACAAATGGTTTGAATCCAATGTGTCGTAAATACAGGATGGAAAATGAAAATATCTGAATATTGTGAAGCCTATATTACAGTTAAATATTTAATGTGTAAATGATGAAAGTGGGTTTTAACACATAAATATATCTATAAAAACAGCAATCTTTACACAACTCCCATTCATTCATTCACAACAAAAATGGTGCATAAAATTCACTTTTGTACATTCTTGCTTTTAGAGAATCCTTGGATTCTTTAAACATGTTGCTCTGTGTTTGAAACTTGAACAATGAAATACACATCAAATTAGAGCGATTATTTTTTTTAAATATCCATTATCCCAATACAATGCTGTACCTTTATCAAACACCCATGTGAGGTTGATTCTTTAAAATTATGCTTAATTTTTTGAAAGTTTTCAGCAAATATAAAACTTGCTTATGTCATTACAATCTTGATTTCTAGATTTCTTAAATATAGAAAAATTGTATATAATCTTGACAAATACATCCAGCACAATAAGCACACAGTTCTCGGATTAATGTTATACATTTCACAACAAATGAAAATGTTTCAAACTTGACTAAGTGCAATTCACATGAAAACACCTCATTTATGTATAATACAAAAAAAGTTACATAGCAAAATATTCATTGAATGTATTTCAAAAAATGCAAATCATGTAAATGTTTACAAAAATATAAAAAAGTTGGATTGAGTTTTAAAATGGAGCAAGATAAAAATATTAATGCATTGGCAGTGCCTACAATTTCCCATTTACTTTGAAACCATTGATTTAAGGAAATTTAAATAAAAAAAAAAACTATTCAGCCCAGTATTCACAACTTGAAATACAATTAAATAAGTAAAATGTGAGGTGTGCAAAAATTCCAGTTTCTGTTTGGCCTTCCTAGCTGTATGGTTCAAATACAAGAAGTTCAAGACAATAAAGCGTGACTAGAACATTGTGGGATATTTGCTCGGCCAAAAAGACCGAAAATACTTTTGCACACTAAGTCCACTCCAAAAATCCTGAAGATATGCTTAAGTTTCAAAATGTTTGTAAATCATTGTGACATAAGACATGATAGATTGCCAATCGGGCCTTTCTTGAGAAATTAAGTCATTTGTGTTCTGAAAAGAAAACAAAATTGATTTTAAACATACATATACTTTAAAAGGTTGCTTTACATTTGCAAACCAAGTGTATGTCTTAAAATTATTTAACTAGAATAGTTTCTACAGGTTCTAACTATGTGCATCATACGCTGAAGTATTTTATACTTTAGATAACTATTCAAAATTACATCAAGGCCCATAGGCAGGTATTTAAAAAAAGTGTCACTAAAAATTCAACACTGTAGTCCCAACAAAATGGTTTGATTTATTTTCTTAATTGTGATTTCCCTAAATTATATTGTAATCCAGTATTCTATTTTAATGAAAATTTGGATTAACAAATGCTATTGCATAGTCTATCTTCAAACTATCAATTGGTCATTAACAAATGTAAATTATTTTTTATAAAAGTGAAATTCTACAGTTAAATATTTCTGGTAATGTTTATATTGATTCCATATCCGAAGTATGTGCTGGGTCTTCTCAATTCACGACCAAAAAATGTCTATGTATATATTTATAACTATACATAATGTGAAAAATGCATATGTACATACTGCACACATAGTTTATATGAAACACCTCACTCATCTATTATAAAAAAGTAGCCAAATATTTCTTGGAACATCCCAGTACCAGACTTTTTGACCACACCAAAATAATTATCTTTATTTATTACTTTTATTTTTTGTGATCTTAAATTAAGGTGAATGTACATTGGCATTTCCAATAAATTATTTTAATTAATTTTTTTTTCTTTTTGAAATAGTAAATACAATGAAATTAAATAATTTTTTAAGTAATATATTATCAAAATTTAGTTGCTTACATATGCCATTTTCCTTTGACTATATATGATTAAGTATATACACCTAACTCTTCTTATTAACACAGTAGATATGTTCTTTAAAAAACCATGCAAGATGTAAAATCTAAATATTTTCCCAAAAAGCTGTGCAAAAAATGAAATAAAATCCATGTTAGATTTATAAAAAAAAAAACAATTCATTTTTATGACCAAAAAAATATTAAAATTTATGTACAGTGAAAGTTTAATCTATATAAGTAAATACAACATATGAAAATTCCAATTGAAATTAAGAATAAAATTATTAACTAACAACTATTAATCGCTACATGATAACAAACGTGCATGTTTATTAGGAACTGGATCAAAAATTCTATCATTAGAAGTGTCAAATATGTCTAACACAACGTCAGTTTTGATTCAAAGAAATCTGGTTCGTTATTAACGGCATCAGGGTTTTTTTTTGTTGTTGTAACAAAATCTGTTATTAGGGGCTGTTACTTATTAATTTTTTTGGGGGGGGGCGGATGGAGTTCTCAAGATGCTTTTATAATTCTTGATATATCCTGCTACACAAAATTCATAATTACGTTGTTAATGCATGCTCTATAAGGAGTATGAAAATGTTGTTCTATACTTGTAGCAAATTTTAAGCACTCACTAGTTAAATCAGCTGTTTTGTAATGAACTTTAACTTCATCATATTCAACATCTTATGATGATTTGAACGAATTTATGACAGTTTAAAACTGTCATAAATTCGTTCAAATCATCCTCATCCAAAGGGCATGAATCCCTAATTTTTTTGCAATTTGTACTAGAACAAAAAATTCATGTAAAGAAACTGTTAAACTGCTAATAAGAAACAAGTTATCTGTTTTAATATGAGTATTTTGTTATTTAAAAAAATATATCAACCAATTCATTAGACAATGCCGATTTTTTTTCTTTCTAAAAATGGTTATAGATCAAAACTCAAGATAACAGAAAATCACCAGGTCAGTTAATGAATTGTTATTTACAGCAGAAAAAGAGTAGTAGTGTAAATCTACTAAACAGCTGTGGTCATTGAACAAGACATTATTTTGGCATTTTTGGAAAACACATACCAGATAAAGCTTTGATACTCATGTTAGGAAAACACAAATTCTAGCAGATCTTGACTGTGTGATTTTGGAAGAGACAGAATGTTTTTGATCACAATTGCTCCCTTAAAAATAACAGTAGATAACAAACATGCAGTATAGTGGTAATAAAAGTTGCTCGGAAAGAAACTTAATGTTGTTCAAGTTCAGATCATTAAATCCTTTTTTTTTAATCTGAACAACATTTTTTTTAACTACTGTTTTAACAAAAAACCGACCTGAAACAGTAATGAATTGAAATGCAATGAAAGTATTTTTTGAAATATCAATTCTTTGAACATTGATGGAAAAATTGCAAATGTTGTAATTGAAGTGAAATAGAATCATTGATGCTATCTATACCAATAAACTTTATATAAAAATATATATCACTTAATTTTTCCTAAAAATTAACAATTAATTGTACTGAAATTTTGGAATGTCCTTCTTGTATGCGAATTTCCCTATCTAAGTGCTTAACATCTAATGACAAATTTGAAACATAAAACTTGAAAATACTGTGAAAAAAAAAGATTCAGAAAATAGGAACCAAGCCAAGATTTGATGAAACAAATAATATGGCAATATGACTAGAACCTTTAAGGAGATTCTGCAAAAGATAACAAGCATAAATAAAATAATTCATATTTCTTCCAAATTGTAATTTTAGACTTAAAATGAATGTTTGCTCTCAACCCAAATTAGTTTAAAACATTTTATTATTTACTGATCACGTTACCTATACTTCCCCCCCCCCCTCTCCAACAATAACAAATTATTTTATAGATTTGAAATTATGTAAAATTGTATTTTCTGAAAATCTCAGGAATTAAGGAGTAAGGACATTAAATTAAAATTCATAAAAGTGCACAGAGCATTACTCTAAAAAATTTAATAAATTCCAAAAAGTATAAATGCAGTTAATAATCTTCTAGTGTCATAATTTGTACATAAAGTATATTTTGAAAGGAGTAACCAAAACTTCTAAATATAAGCCTGTCTATGCATAATCAAAAGCATATTTTCTTCAAAAATCATAAGCAAAATTTTTTAACAAATCCTGTAATTTTCAAACATGTTACTAAGCGGATAAATTGGGTGGAGTATTTTCCAATCAAATTGCTGTAAAGTAAAACGCCAACAATTCTAAGTTTTATTACTGAGCCCTATCTGAGCTAACATAGTTTTCTATTAATTTAATATCTTGTGCCCTATTTGTGTTTATCTTACATTCTGCAAGACGGATTTTAGGAAAATGAGCAGAACAGAAATTTGCATATGGCTTATTTCAAACTACAGGTTCAAACATCCCAAAAAGTTAATGTGAGTTTTGCAAGCTATTCGGAAACGCAGATTCTGACACTGAGGATTATGTGACTTTTCTTCTTCTTTTGAATGGAAATCGGATACAGAACACCCAAAACATTAAATGATCAAAATGGCAAACACATGGCTAGTGAAAAAAATGTTAAAAAATCAGTTTCTTCTCAACTGCTTAATGGATTTTTATGCAAGCTGAACATACACAGATACAAGGAAATACATGGTACATTATAAGGATAAAAACAAAATAAATTAGTACAAAAAAACTAAAATATTTATTACAAATAAAATACAAACATGTTTCATGTCTGTATTTGTGTAATTTAAGGTTTCAATGATTATCAATTTTATGTTCTTCCTGTTTTTTGACCACTTAATCAATTAGTTTTAATGAATTTTTGGTAAAATTTTGCAAGTAAGTAATGCTAAATTTCAAAATTTATTACATAAAAAAAAAATTAAGCCCCAAAACAAAGAGAATCCATAATTTCTATTCAAAACAAGTTACTCAATAAGTTGTAATTCAGTTTAATCTACAATGAGGTTTCTGCAAATAATTTTAATGAACATGAAATACAAATTAAGTGGCTGTGGTAGCCATGTAGTCTTGGTCATAAGTTAGTAGTCGATGTTGTCAAATCATAGGTTAGAAATCTAGTGCCAC
This sequence comes from Trichonephila inaurata madagascariensis, assembly GCA_019973955.1. Classification (NCBI taxonomy): domain Eukaryota; kingdom Metazoa; phylum Arthropoda; class Arachnida; order Araneae; family Nephilidae; genus Trichonephila; species Trichonephila inaurata. Next base: position 118,620 of record BMAV01000315.1, read on the forward strand.
TGAAGACTTGCCTTTTAAAGGGGCTGATGTACTCTAAATCGATTGAGGCTCAAAATCCTCCCATTGATGTAGTGCGGAAGTTTAAAGTGGGTTAGCTTAAGGTGTCTTCATCAACTGACCATGGTTCAAAATTATGAAGTCCAAGGTGCATGGTTCAAAATTACATCACACACGTCAGTTAACAATGCAACATAAATTACAATCGAAATACAAATTATTGGATACACAAGTTTCAAATGATTAACGAAGAAAGCATTACTAGTATTAAACCACATTGAACCAAAAATTAACCTCTTTCAGGTTAAACCAATGCTAATAAGATTTAGTTTTTAGTAGCTTTGTATTTTGTTGAAGAGCAAACAAGAAAGGTTTTTTGAACTTTAAATATGTAAACTATTGAATCAATGGAATGAAGTTTTTGATAAGCTTTACTTTTGCTTCCATTTAAAGAAAAATGCAGCTGGAGGTCTCAGATTGCTATGTGAAGCTTATGGAAACCATGCTCTATCAATTTTAATGGGAAAACTGATCTTAAATAGTTTATAAGTGGTGATTTTAACACAAAGAAAGGCCTGAAGCAATGGAAGATGAAGAGTCAGAGGCATTGCTGGATAGATTCAAGTCAAACACAAGAAGGATTTGTAGAATCTTAGGGACTCCACAAGGAATTTCATCAAAACCCAAATCCATAAAAATGATCCAAAAATAAGGAAATTATGCACCATACAAATTAAAGTCAATAGATGCAGAAAGGAGATTATTTCACTTGCAAAAAGCTGCTACAAAGGTAAAAATGGAAAATGTTTTGTATTGAATGTAACTGGTGATGACGAAGAGAGGATGTATTACAATTCAAAGGCACACGAAAGCATAGGCCAAGTCGGGCTATACATCAACATGAATGGCAGAGTCAAATATTCAAAGCTCATACTTCATATCTGGTGAGACCATATTCTTGCAGTATATTATGAACTGCTAAAACCAAATGAAACTGTTATGGAGGCCTGCTACCAACTACAATTGATGTGTATGAGCCCAGCATTAAAGGACAAATGTCCAAAATATAAGGAGACACAACTAAGAGATTTCCCCATGATAATACTAGACATGTTAGAGTGCTGCTCAAAAACTAGTAGAAAATACCCTTCATATTCTCCAGACATTTCTCCTTGAGACTATCACTTGTTATGATCAATGGACTCAAAGCTGCCAGAAGAGTGGGAAAAGTAATGGTTAACAATGGACACAATACCAGTAATTAAATTTGAAACCATAAGTGCACAAAAAACCTTAATTTTCATTAAAAAAATCCTTTAAATTTTACTTGTACATTAAACACTACAATCATATATTTGGTTACCTTTATCACTACGTTTTTGCTGCGTACTAAAATTAAATCATATATAAGATCCATTACAACAAAAATGAAAATTACAAGAAGGGAAGTTTTGCAACATAAAAAGACTTAAAATTTTAAATTATTATTATACCATTTTAGCTTTTGCCTTATTAAGGTAAAGGCAAATGTAACAAACGGGAGATAATAATTATCAAACAATATGCATGCATATTTCAGCATTTTGCAATTTCAAAAGGAAAATTTTAATAAGAAACCCTCCAAATGATAAAACTTCATAGCCATATATACAATGCTGGACACTCATTATACAACACAATAAGGGATACATTTAAAATAATTCAAATTTTCACCCAGCACATACTAGATGGGATATGAAAATGATAGCATTTCAGCGCAGATGCACATCATGAGTACATGTAATGTTATCAATAAGCACTACATAAAAGAAGAATGGAATACAATTTTGAAGTGCTATGATTGCTTTTTAGTGCAGTTGTTGTTTTACATGAGCTATTGGAAGCACCAGCCTCATTGCACAATTACACATGATTATATATTGTACATATAGCATAATATGGATCCCTCTACCAAGTTTCAAGAATCATATAATAAATACAATCTGTTGCAAAACACTTGGTGCTCCCATGTATCATTTGATGTTTGCAACACAGTGGAATATCTACAAGGCATTCATTACTGTGATGAACTTTAATGCAAAACCGCAATCATCTGCATCTGCTACAATGTACTAAATGGAACAACATTGTCTTTACACATGCATAATGCTACCTGCCTGCAAAACCACAATAGTCAGATTAGATTCTAGAGACACTTTGAAGAGAGATAGCTTAACTGGTACTTTATGCATCACCATCCTGGTCTTGTACCTGATATTATGGTTTAGAGTAGTATTGGTTTCTACTCACACTCCTCTAATATGCATTGCCAGTGCAAAATCTGTGAGTTCTCAGAGTTCGTTGTTTCCCCTTATTTTCAGAGCTCGTCTACACCTGTTAAAATTCTAATAGTACAATGCAGGATTTTGCATGGCAAGCAATGTCAAAGACTTAGCCTATCAAATTGCAATGCTGGTGTTTATCTACCCTATTACCTCCAAAATCATAATAAAGGCATACACCATCCAATGAATGCTACATGAGATCAACTTTAGCAATGTGGAGACAGTACAAGGAACCATACCTTTAAAAACACATAGTTTCTACCATTCCATGCAGAAATATATAGCTGAGGTTATTGCTAGTCAATGATAACAACACTATATTTAAAGTCTCTCACCTCACAAAAGGCTGAATTTTTTATCATTTCACGTGTGTATTGCATGTTTCTCAAAAAAATTTGGCTTTGGTACCCTACTAATATTTTGCACAGCCAGCAGAGTATATTACTTTTCACAAAAAATGTTTATAAAAAAATAATTCTTTTAATTTTAATAATTTCATACTCTTAAATATTAATTAAATACCTTCACATTAACTAAAAAACTATTAAAAATATTTTAAATACCCAAGTGAATACCATCAAGACACTCACAATTCAGGATATTATTAAACAATCAGAAGTTAATTTAAATTCAAAAACATAATTTTATTTATGTGAATTATTTAGATGAAAAGTTGTACAGTGTTCTCAATGGATTTTTAAAATAATCTTTAGAAAATCTATTTTAAGGATTGATTGAAAACCTTGTCTTGCGAAGGAGCCGTAATATATGCAGATTTGGTTTGCTCTTAAAGTGTTATGAAGGGGAATAGTTGAAGATGTTGTTATTGTAATTTTAAGTGAGGATCTTAAGATAATTGCAAGGAAGGGTTCTGCAGTTGCAAGTGTACAGACCAATTTTGTTTAATTATTATTGATTAGGGCTTGAGGTTCCTCATTGATAGTATTTCACTCCTAAAGAATGCTAGTGTTAAATATTAATAAATTAAGATATAGATTGAATAAAACTTGTTGAGTTTTTTAATGTCTGTTGATTTAATCCCTCACCACACTCACATCGACTACCATTCATTTCAGAGCAAATATAATTATATTATTAAGGTTAATTATGCAACAAAACAGTTTTTTAATAAAACTTAGTGAAAACAAATTGAGAAAATTAAGAACAAATTATATCTAATCCAAAATATTAAAGTAAAAATTCTGTAATGAAGATAAATTTGGACATAAAGCATACTGATTTACAAAAATTCAAAATAGGTCAATTATAAATTTATTCACAGCAGCACAACTTTACTACATTTAATAAAAGAAATCATCTGATTTTGTGAGGAATTTATTTCTTTATTAAAAATCAGGATTAATGAGTTCCAAGCAAAGAGAAAAAAAAAATAAAAGCAACATCAATACTTACTAAAGTAGTAGGTATTCCAACAGATTCTGCTGCCTGAAATGCTAAGGTGAAGTTTCTTCTCTAAAAATATGAATAATGAAATGATGGTTAATGTCATAACTATTTTCTTTAATAGTCATACTACTACTTTATTTATTAATAACTGATTAAAATACCTGAAAATTAAATCCTTGCTTCATTAAAAAAACATTATAAGGTTGAAAAAACAAAAAAGAAAATATAAAATAAATTTAACATTCAACAATATGCAAATAAAATATTACAGATTACAATCAGTTTCGATAGAATAAAAAAAAAAAAACTTACATTATAGGTCAAGATATTTTATTTACAATATGTAAAGGCAATTTATTCAAAGGATTAATTTTTGAATACTAACAAAACATATCCCACAGTATAATATGAGATAATATCAATGAACAGGAAAATGCACACTCACACACATCTATAATTGATAAACTGTGTACAGTGATACAGAAGTTGTCTTTACAAATAAAATGAATACTAAGTTTAATTGAAACTTTTCCCCTTGAAACAAAATGTTTGGGGGATAAAAATTTTAATCAGGTAAACTAAAAATGAGGTGCTTAAGAAGCATCACTTCTCACAAAATTTTATAACTAAAACAACAATTTTTTACACTAACACATTGAAGTGCTAGAAGTCATGAAATTAATACATGGAACCTCCTTTTGTCTAACAAAGAGCAGCAATTCAACAAGACATTAACTAAAGAAGTTGTCAGAAGCACCCTAATGGAATATATAGACACAAACTGCCTCTACAGCCATTCATACATGTTAAATTGTTGCCACAGTGCAGGATGTTGAGCAAGAACTAACCTATCAATTATGTCTCATCTGTTTCATATCTCATCTTGGTATCCAAATTTGCTTGAATTGTAGAGAATATTCCATAAACCAAACCTGAATGATTTGAGCCTTATGACATGGCACAATGTTATCCTGGAAAATTCCATCAATGTTTAGGACATGGATGGCTGCAAATGGTTTTCAAGTCACTAAACAAAAGATTCCCAGTCTAATTAATTCAATTCAACCAGAGGATCCAATTGATTTCCTTTAAAAGCCCATAACACCTTTATGGAACCACTATCTGCTTGCACAGTGCCTTGCTGAGAACTTGTGACCATAGCCTCATGGGTACAAAGCCCACTCAAACTCCTACCACTAACTCTTACCAGCTGGACTCAACAAGCAGCAGTTATCCGAGGTTCATTCGATATGTTTACAAGCTCAACATAAGCACTGCAGATAATGGTGTGTTGTTAGTAAAAGGCTTTTCAAATCATTCTTCTGCAGCAATATCTCATCAACATTAACTTTCAATGCACTGTCTTGATGGATGCTTCCAATTCACTGTTATCAGATGCAGTATGGATGTCTGATAACACTGACTATTCTACACAAATGTCACTAGTCTCAATTTTTAAGTAAAGATGCTAAACCACTGTGTTGTCTAAGGTAGCAGGTAATATCTGAAATTAAATGTTTTAGCACACTCTTGGAGTTGGATCAAAGAGTGATGAATTCTCTCACATTTTTCAAAATGGAATGTCTCATGCTTCCAGCTCTAACGGGTATTTTCTATTCAAAGTTTGTTAATTCCCAATATAGGGCCATAATCACATTAAGAAACTTTTCACATGAATCATTTGAGTACAAATAAAAACTTTGACATTTACATACTGCTATCCCACGACTTTTGGGAATTCAGAGGAATTACTTGCCCTTAAAAATTTTATAAGTAAAGATGCTTAATTCCTATCTATGACACAGGATAATTCTCTTTGCTTGATTTCAATATAATTAGAAAATGCACTTATTACATACTATTAAAAATAATTCTGATGCATATAAAAAAAATGAATTTTTTTAATCTTGAAGTTTTGGTACGAAGAAAGTACCAGATACATGCATATATATAATGTTGGTTATAATAATCAATTCTAAATTAGATATTGTGTGTGTGGTTTTACTTGGTAATAAAAAAAATGCTATTTTTTTTATAAAGTGAAAATGTAAATGTACTTGATAAAATTAATTGCAATAAGAATAAAAATGATTACAAAAGGTAAAAAGTGAATTCAAGGATAAAAAAAAAAGTGCACCTTGTCTTTGCTGTCAAGTTCATCATAGGGTATCAGGTGGGGCAAGTAGGAATGTAAGAGCGCACAAAATGCTAAGCCATCATTCCAGCTGCTACTAAAATTGGTGATATCAATTCCCTAAAAATATAAAATTTTATGTATTTCACAAATTTGGAAGTTATTCAAGCAATTACAATAGCTAACAATTCTGTATTCTTATTTTAATAACAAAAATATTTTTCATGCTTATAATTAAGCATTTTTCCAGCTTTCATGATGTTTCTTTCAGGTTTCTTTTTTCCAATGCAATATATATGTGTGTGTGTTTAGAAACAAACATAAGGACAAAATTCAAGAAAAATCTTAAAGACAGGAAAAAAAAGTATTACAGCAAAAAATAATAATTTTACTTATAGAATAAAGTGTACATTTTCTTTTCACACATTATTTACTCATGATTCTATTTTTACCTTTGTTAAAAGCTCTTGGAATATACACATAATAACTAAATTAAATAAAATATATTTATAGATGAAAAATAAACATGCATATTATATTATTATAAACTAATAAATCAGAAGGAAAATTTTAATAAGTATTTCTTTTTTTAAAAAAAAAGGGGGGGGGGAGTCCCTCTAGTATTTTTATTAATTTACAACTCTTTTCTGAAAAATTTTAAATAACCAGGCTGCTTTTTATAGAGGATTACAAGAAATTCCTTCTAAAATTTTGAATACATTCTCGAAAAATAGGCACAAACCTTATAGCCCAATGTTTTATTCTGGCACCACTTGAGAAGAGCATTTCTTTTGGAGCCTCCTCCCTTGACCAAAGAAGACAAGGGATCTTTCTTCTCCGCAATATCACTATAAAAATTAAAGGGAGAAAATTCATATTGCAGTTTCCTATTCTACAATGTATTATGCTAATAAAGTCAATAATTCCATTGTTTAAGAATAGCTTTTAATTCTTTTAAACGAAATCAAGATAGGAGTTTGTGTATTTCTGAATTTAAAATTAAAATACAAAGTAACTGAGATTAGAATTAAAAAGTAACAGATTAAAAATTTTGTAATTTTCATGAATACATTTAAATTGTTCATATTGATAAACAGCACAACCTCACTAACAGCAATTTGTAAGTTGCAAAGCAAAGTTAATAGTGTCTGATGTACACAGATGATTTCTAACGAGTATTGACAGGGAAAAGAAAATGTAACCTATCCAATGAATGTTTTGCAGAAATATGACCTTATGAATTACTGACATTCCTGTCTAGACCCAGATTTTTTTCAATAAGCCACTTTACATTGAAGTCCTTTTTGTGTGTGAGGAGGGGGGGGGGGTAAATATATTGTATATAAATTTATATATGGAACATACTAAAAAAAATCATCACTAAAGCAAACTAGTTGGCAAAACAATTATTTAAGTTAAAACAGATAAACCATATCTTATTCAAAGTTACAAACAAAAAGTGTTAACAATAATGATATTTTGAAAAAATGTATCTTTACAAGTACATCAACACTGAAGAAAAACCATACATTAAGTTAGACAATGGGATATTGAAATTTCTTACTATTTTACATAATTATTTGATGAACATATTAATTTTTTTAAGTCGAAAAAGTTTCCCGATTAATTTTTATTTATTACACACTGAAAAGTAACATATTCATAATAGTTTCTAAAACACATATCCTGCATTAACTTTAATCATTGAAAAAATGATACTAAAAAATAAATCATCTCTAAAATCTTTGAAAATAGTTAAATATGAACTCACATTTAAATATATTCATTGAAAACATTTTAATCTACTAACTGACATTACACAACTGAACTTTGAGTGTACCTTATCTTTAAAAAATAGATATTAATCTCTTTATATAAAATATTAATGCCAATTGATTACTTTTAGATTTTAAATTTAATCACAAAAATAAAATAATTCATAATGGGCAGACAAAACTTCAAACTACTAAATAAGCTTTTATTAAAAAATAATGTATGTGAAGATTAAACAGATTGTACATAAATCATACCCGTAACTGTTCCGCCTGATTGGATCCAATTTACTAGCAAGAATAGAGACAGGCAGAGGCTTTAGGGCATCTACTTCATTTTTAGTAGAAATAGAAGTAGTTGATATTTGTCCATTATTAGAAGTGCTAATAGTTTCAGAAGTAGATTTTTTAGCAAGTCTCAGTTCAGAGTTGGCTTTATTATCCTTTGATATGGAGTCTGTCGAACGGAGATTGGGCTAAAATAACAAATAAAAAGCAAAACTGGAAACTAAAGATAATAAGTTCATACTAAATATTTTCTGTAACAAAATCAGACATTTCATAAAATTGTTTCACTATAAGAAAGGATTATGAATTTATTTTTGCAAAAGGTAAACTTTCTTTAAAGATGAAATAAGATCTTCTGTACAAGAAAAGTAAGATTACATGTTACAAAAAAAATTTAAAGAATTGATTAGATTTAAAAAGTAAAATTAAGTTCAATTTTTTTTTTTTTTGTTTTCAAAAAATGACGATTCTTTTAAATTTGGAGAATGGGTAAGAAATACTTATTGACTTATAAAATTTTTAGAAAATGTTAATTCCAGTTATTTAATAATGCAAAATATTAATCAGGATGCTCTAATTAACAAAGAAACAAATGCAGTTAAAGATTATAAAACTCTCATTCAATGCCAAGTTTTCTAAACCTTGTGGCTCTTCTACCTTGATAAAAATATCATTGTTGTTGGTCATAAGTATGGAACCTGCAGTTATTCGTGAATCAGATGCTATGCTGTTAAGGCTGCTAGATGAAGAACTGCAACTGCTACTAGGACCTAAATGAATAGAAATCTTTTGATGAGTAGGGCATAAAAAAGTGGGGTAAAGAATGATGCATTTTTAAGAAAAACATGTTAAAAATTTGCTTTCTACAAAAATTTTAATTGCTATTGCAAAGTTTCCAATTGACTTTTTTATTCAGTAGAAAGTGAAAACAATGTAAAATAATGAGTATAATGAATTAAATTTTAAAAGTTGAAAATGTAATTATTAGCAAAACACGAAAAGTCACAAATATTTATAAATCAATAAGGGGTACAAAAATTTAACCCTCTAGGGACCAAATTCTTTCATAAATATGAGGGGAAAAAATGCAACGAAAAATCAATTATAAATCTTTAAATACAGACTTAAAAAAAAAATACGCTTAAGCAATTTTATCGAAATTTACTTTGTAACTTTGAAATAACAGTGGCTTACAATGTTTGTACTTGGCTTTAAGCATAGATGTTCATTGCATTTGGAACATTTAATTTTTGCAGAAATCATTTGCATCCCAGCCTTTTGCCACATCCTGTTACCCCCAAAAAATTAGCCCAACGTGCTACTTACTCTTTTCACTAATTTTGTACAGAAAGTGTTATATCTGACCTCCTTTTCCTTTATTTCTTCTATATGCTTATCTATGAAAGGAGAACCAAGAAACTTACTTTTCCTACAGATACTTTTGAGCTTCTGACTTAAACAAGATGTAATTTTTGTTGTAAATTTCTATTAACTTAGCATGTTGATGTTTGAGGCTTATATAGAATGCGATGAACAATCTCCCTGAAATAACAGCCTAACACTCACCATTGTTAAACTAATAGATCAAACATTATATGATATCATTCTCTTTATCAAATTTTTGATACGCTATCAAAGAATTGACCAAGTCAAATCCACCCAAGATCTGATTATATATTTTTATTACAATTGGATGTTTCATGTTAACTTTCAGTCTTATAAATCTAACTCCTCTTTTATTTTTATTTGATTTTGAATCCATATTTTAGGAATCTGATATATAAATCTGAAAATAGTAGTAGAAAGCACACGCACTTCCCAAATATATCAAAATCTACTGTAATAACCTGAAAGCCACAAAACTGTATTGCATATAATATAAATAATAAAATAATTACTGAAATGCAAATTAATAATTGTTATTGATGTACAAACCCAAAACTATTACGAATGTTTTCTTTTGTTTAGTAAACACTGACAAGAAGTACAAATAATGCCAATTACATAAGATTATTCAGTTGGTTTTGATTTGCAAACTTGCAAGACCTTTTCTTTCAGGTGGGAACTGCTTGGTGCAGTTGGTTAGGTGCTGGTCCTGTACACCCAAGTTTGTAGGTTCAACCCTGGCCCAAATTGGTGAATTTCCATGATGCAAAAAATTGACAACATCCATGTCATATGATTGTGCAGCATCTTAGATTCCTAGAGCATATGTTTGGCTTAGATGCTCTCAGCAAAATTAATTTCCTAATACAATTTTACATTGTCACAGATTAGGTGCCTCTCTGTGGGGAGGAATCTGGGTCAAAATTACATAGTCCTACACTAAAAAGTGATACCAGCTCCTGATGAATGTACTGGTCAGCAATGCTAATTACCAATTAGCTGCCTCATTTGAAAGAAGAAAAAAAAGAAAAAAACTTTCAGGTTGATAGTGCTGCCATTCATCATCAATACTGTTATTGGTGATCTCAGAGGCATTATGTAATTAAGACGTATCGGTCATTTTGTGAAAAAACTAAATTCATTCAGTACAATGTCAATATATCAACAAGTAACCTGCAAATTATATGGCACTATGCAGGGTTAACATGCAATAAAATGTTTCTGAACATAATCACTTTATATAAAAAAATGACAATATTGCTTTAAAAGTAGAATAAATGAATCAAAAGCTTTGCAAACATGTCTCTAATATAAAAGAAATTACTTTCTTGAAATTTTCAAATTTAATAAATTTCTATTTCTTTGTTCTAAAAAGAGAGTTTGATTGAGCAATAAAAGTTAGTATTTTCAAAATGCTAATAAAAGCCAATAATTTGCAAAAATGATTGGAAATCAACTTCCATATACATATTAATACACTTGTATACATTAAAATTTTTCGAGACATCAGAACAAATCAGATTAGATGAACAGAAATCTAAAAACATTACAGTTATCTGTTCATATAATTCTAAACTGAATAGAAATATAGTATAAATAGAAAACTACCTTGTCCTTTAACATGTTTTGTAGCATTTTCTATAGATTCTATAAGGGAGCGGACTGAACACTGATTGGCAGCTCCTCTTTCAGATCTTTTACTTGAGGTGAGTTGTCGGCGAGAAGTCTGCAAATCTTTCTCAACGTTGCTTAACACGTTCAAATCGGTGTTTAGATTCCCTTTAGAAAAAGTGGAAGATGGGCTTTCTTGTTTTGCCTATAAAATAAATATTTAATAACACTTCTTCAGTGAACAAGTTAAGTTATATAACAATAATATTCAGTATATAAAATATTGAAAATATAATATCTCAATAGAAAGAAAAAACTGGCACACAACATATCAACTTTATATATGAGTATAAAGTTTGCATGCCGTATACAATGCTAAGATGATATTTACATTAATATATTTTTTATTAATAATAGAGGTAAAGAATAACTATCCTAGTTTTTAAAAGATATGCATAAAGCAACACAATCATTTTGCCAAGGCAATTAAGATCTTTTAGTTATTGATAAATTCACTAGATTCCTCCAATTTATACCAATAAAGAACCATTCATCACAATACTTATTTAAGTCACTGAAATTTTTTTTGAAGAATTAGGATTACTTGACTGACTTAACCAGAGATTGAGAGATTCATCTTACATACCTCATCAATTTGAACAGTCTTACTAAGATTATGGAATTTACCATACTTTGAATTCAACTCAACATTCAAATGGAAATGGAATGTTTGAATGAACTAACTGGATAATTCTTTCTGCTACAGCAATATCAATGAAAGATACTTGTCAGATGGATTGAGACTAAAAGAAATCTGAACAATGTTATCAACACATATACAGGTAAAACACTCGTGAAAGGTGTTTTTCAAAGTTGTATGATAGTATTCTCAATAAGGTTGTGGAAGAAGGTACAGACATGAGGAATGACCCAAATAAAGTTAAAGAAACTCATAAACGTTTGATGATAAAAAAAGAAGCATACAATGATGGAATACTATGATAAGAAAGTGTTGAACTGCAACTTTTAAACCAGGAGAAATAGTGTGTCATAAATATCCAACTAAAACACAACTAGAAAGTCAAACAAAACTCAGTCAAAATACAGAGCACTATTGGTAGTAACAGAAGTAATTGTCATAAATAACAATTGAAAGTAATTGCTTTATCAAGATGTCCAGATGTAGACTATTTCAAATGAATAACATCAGATGACCATGGCATGTGTTGACACAACTGTTAAAATAGTTTAAGTAATTCAAAAAATAACATATTTTTTTAAAGAAGGCAGACCCTAAACAAGTGTTTAGAAATTATAACTAAATTGGTTTTTTCTTCTATAAATGTTCACTTCCTTTAGTATATGTTTCACATGGGATAAAGGATGGAAGATACAGGAAAAGAAAATTTACCTTCAAGGCAGTTATTTCAGCTTGAAGGGCTGCAATTTTTTCATTTAATTCTTTATTCTCAGCAGTGAGTCGTTCTACATCTTGCACAGCCTCAACTTTGAAGTCATTGGCCACTCGGACAGTAGTTAACAAATCAGCTTGAAATTTATTCCATTCTTCTACCTGTATAAAAACAGAAAGAAAAAAAAAGATAATTAAGATAAAAATCCTTTGAGATGACTACCACAAAAGAAATTTAAATATGTAGGAAAAGAGCATACGCAGACGATATAGACATAGGGGGAACAAGAACAGCGATTGTTGAAGCATATTGTGCGCTTGAAGGGGAAGCAAAAAAAAAAAAAATGGATTTGACTGCTAATGAAGAAAAGACAAAGTTTATGGCAGTCTCAGACAGGAACTTGAATCAGGGGCCAGTGAGAATAAATAATTGTGTTTTTGAGGAGGTCGGTCAATTCAAATATTTAGGTACAATTATAAATGATAACAATGATATAATGATCAAAATTAACAATAGATTCAACATAGCTAATAAATGTTACTATGGTTTGAGAAATCAATTTAAATCCAGATTTATAAGCAGGGCAACAAAAGTACAACTACACAAAGCACTTTTTAGACCCATAGTTTTATATGGCAGTGAGTACTTGACAATTAGAAAACTGGATGAGAAAAACTTATTGAGATATCAACAAAAAATACTGAGAAGAATTTTTGGAGCAGTGAAGGAAAATGGAGTATGGAGAATATTTTACAATTTTAGATTACAAAGGAAGTACAGAGAGTCAAATTTAATTAAAGTAATTAAGGCTTCACAACTAAGATGGCTTAGCCACATATTTGGGTATGATAACAGCAACCCAATTAGGCAAAAAACGTTTTTAAGATCAGAAGGCAGACCCCATACAAGATGGCTAGACAATAAACAAAAATGCTTGCAAAACATCGGTGTAAATAGGTGGAAAACAATAGCAATAAACAGATCAAGATGATTTAAACCGAGACAGCCTTGGCCAGAAATCCACTTAGTGCTTAAGAAGGAAATGTAACTTATTTAAATGAATTTACACAAAACAGAATTCTACATGATACAATTAAATACCCAATTTTTGTTTAAAGGACATTTAACATAAGCATAACTTTTAGAACTACTTTTAATTTTATAATGTTTAAAAAAATCAAATTATATGGTATAAATTTATGACTTTAGTAATATCGTTTAAAATTGAATGTTTTAAAATCTTTCTTGACATTCATAAGCTTTAATATAAATTGTTCTATTCTATAATTATAAAATGAAATTTCTCAAAAACTTAATTTCAGAAGTGATTACATCAGATCTTATTTATATATATAAGGATAAGAGTCATTTTATTTAATATCAAACCAAAACACAGATAATAAATTTATTTTCTTTATTTGGTGATCACACAGTATGTTTTAAATTTTAACTAATGGATTGATCAAAGATAGTTTAGTGTTTGTGTACAACGAAAAACAGAATGTCCCTTTATGAGAAAAAAATTTAAATACCTCTTCTATACAAGAATATAAACGATATTAACTATTTGATTTTTAATGAATATATTATTAAAACACACAAAAAACTTTAATAAATACATCAATGTTTCATGGAATAGCTCTTTAATATAAATATATATAAGAGCTCTTTTATATAAATATATGAAGGAAGATTAGAAGTGAGCTCTTTCCAATCCGAAAATGAGTATCTTAGCCACCATGCCAAAACGATCATCATCGTATGGAGGCTATTACTGGTTTATATAGATATCACACCGCCACATATATAATATTCAAAAATAATATCCAAAGGATAACAAATATTTGATTTTTAACTAATATTATGTCTAAAAAATAATTTTTAAAATGCTTCAGCTTGAGATTTTTAAAAATAAATTAAAGACAAAAAAAAACCTTATTAGCAAATAAATTAAGCAGAATAACTTAAAAATAAATGAAAAAAAATTGTTCTGACCTAATTTAGAAAATTATATTTCATTCTAAAATTATTCTAAACTAAAACAATTACAATTTCTTTTGCAATCACAGAACTGGCAAGCAGAAAATGTCCTCTTTGAAAAATCCTATTTAATATTTTATCAAAATATATGTTAGCTGACAATTCAGTTTCCAAAACAAATCGAAAGTGATAAAAAAATTACTTCTGCAATGTGTTTCTTTTTTAGTTCTTCAATTTCCTTTTGACCTTGGACAACTTGCATGGCTTTCTCACTAACAGCTTTTTGCAGCTCCCCAATGGTGGCCTTCAAATCTCTCTTGTCTTCCAAATGATGTTGGCACTTTAATTTCAATTGTTGCAGTGTGTCGTCCAGAGAGGACATCTCTTGATTAAGTTGCTCCTTCTCTGTAGTTATTTGTTGAAGGTGATATTCCATATCAGTTATTTGTTTGTGGGCATTATTCTTTGCAACCTGTCAGGAGAATGAATAATAAAAACAAAACTATAAATTGAAAATTGAGCAAGTAATTAAATATATGTAATTTCTGAATCCTTAAGCTTTATTCCTCAATGAAAAAAATAATTTTAATCATAAATCTAGAATATTATATGAATGTTAACTGGCTAAATTTTTTAAATAGTCATTAAATTTCCAACAAAAAAAAAAAAAAAAAAAGAGATGTAAAAATATTATTCTTTACTAAACATTCAACTTAAATGTTAACTTTGGAATTAAATTTAGAGTATAATACATAGTAATTTAACCAAATTTTCAATATTTTCTAAAAGACTTTTATATTAATGGAACATGTCACTCACATGTAAAAGTGTTACTTTACAATTTCCAATGAAAGTACAATATAAAAGATTCATTATCATCTTCTCCCAAAGTAAAAAGACACAAGATTCACATAATTTTCTAAAATTAAGTCTAAATACATATCTCACAAACTATACAGAAAAATTTCCTTCTGGTGAGCATTTAAGCGAAAAATGATTCAATTACATCCAAAAGAAATGATTAATTTGTTAGTTAGAAAATGACAAAATTAAACAGAAGAATGATTCTACTAATAATTGTATAAGCCAGAAATGCAGAAAGGATTACCATATTCTCTTCCTGTAAAGCCTGAAGCTGATCTTTCTGACGGCTTACTTCCCTCTGGCTGAGAGCCAGCTGTTCCTGTAGTTGAAGTACTCGCTCTTCAACCATCTCTTTGTCTTTACGAGTTTCTTGCAATAGGGCATTCAGCTCAGATGTGGCACCAGCTTCACGCTCACGCTGCAATTCTGTAACCTATATAGGAGAAAATAATAAACGCATAACAATGGATTTCTTTTTAGATGATTTAAATTTGATTCGAGTTGAAATTTCAATATTGAGAATGAAAATTATTATCACGTAAATACAATTGGATCCCTATTTAACAAATCCATAGAGACCAAACATTTTGTTTGTTGATTCGGGGTTATTTGTTATATTGAGGACCAAACTTCCTCCATATACCCATTTGTTACATTGAGGATCTTTTGCACTTTCCTTTTGGAAATTCAATAAACAACTATACCAAAAATATCCCTAGTTAGAGATTATACACTTTTTATTCAACAGCTAAAAATGCTATTGTGAATTATCATGGATCAGTTAATTGGAAATTTTAAAATTCTGACAAATGGGTGTTTGAAATCTTTGATTCCTGACTGAAAAGAGTTCTTTTTCAACTTTATGCAGAATAGAAAAAATACTGTACCATTTACATCCTGCTGCATAAGAGAGAAGCATGTTTTCACAGTTTCCAAATAATGTAAAGCATTAGAAAATGTAACAGTTTTGTGATAGGAGTTTTATCAATTTCTGCATTAGAATCGCTATCCATGGGGTCCGACAAATCAACAATTTCCTTAACTTCAATTGCACAGATAAGCAGTCGGTCATTAAATGTATCATAATTGTTAAAATCTTAAAATACCCTTTGCGATGTGGATTGGGATGAGATAAGTAGGGAATTTCCTGTTCTACTCAAGACTTGCACGATAAGCTACACATAACTCATCTGCACCTGTTAAATCTAAAAATGGTCTTCACCCTTTCCTGTTGAAATTTGCTGTTTGCAAGAAAAGTCCTTTTCTGTTCCGGACAAAATAGATATGCCATTTAAAAAAAATCCTATTTTTTTCTAATACAAACAAATAAAAGAAAATTTTCCAATTGCTGAAATAATTCCTTAATTCAGGGTTTATTATTCATTAAATAGGCCCCCCCTCATTTTAATAGGGGAAAGAGAAAAATTCATTAAATAGGGCTTCAACAGTCTTTTTTTTTTTTAATATTTTTATTAATAAATTTATTTTTTTGGACATTTAAATTTGATTTTATTTTTAAAAACAATGCCCTTTGAAGGTGAGGGTTGGATCTTATAATTTAATATCTCAATCAAGTGATGAAGATGACACATGAGCAGGTGCCTTATCCACCAAACTTTCACATCAACATAAGAACTTTAACATGTTAACATGCATTAGACCCACTAAACAGTGGGTCTTCAGTAGCACAACACCTAAAACCCAAGATTTGACAATGTTGGCCATGAGATCCCAAGCAGGACCACTTAGCAACCACAATTACTTTTCTTATTTCTAAATTCATCAATTAAGAAAATTACAAAGTATTCGATCTAATTATATTTAAGGCGTGGTGAAAAAGGAACTTTTCATGCAGATGCTTTAATCCTATTATTTTTAACTCATAAATCAAGCTGAATCAATAATTATATTGATAAAAATAAAACATTCAGACTTAAATAGATAAGTTAATGTGTATGAATACACAAAATCCTTTTTTTAAAAAAACAAAACTAGCAAAATACAATATATTTTTAAAGTTCATAATGAAAAGTTTCTTGCAAAAATATATCTATTACACTAATATCAAACAAATAAAACTTACGTAAATAAACTAATAAATTAATGTATTATATTAAACAAACAAAATTTTTTTTGTTAAATTGGTGTTAAATTAATGAGCCTCGTGATAAAAGCATAAAAATTTTGCATATATTTCATACTCTATATAAAATTTAAATTAATTTTTTTGAATAATAATGAGCATAAATGTAAAGTTAACTCTTATCATGAATAGAAAGGTCTTTGTAAATCCTTCGTCATATTTTG
This sequence comes from Trichonephila inaurata madagascariensis, assembly GCA_019973955.1. Classification (NCBI taxonomy): domain Eukaryota; kingdom Metazoa; phylum Arthropoda; class Arachnida; order Araneae; family Nephilidae; genus Trichonephila; species Trichonephila inaurata. The sequence continues at coordinate 136,102 of BMAV01000315.1, forward strand.
ATTTGTAATATGAAAAAAAAAGTACAACCACATATTTACAAATTACACACATATGTACATATACTTAGAATAATGAAGAAAATTCATGGAGAGTAAATTCTGGAAGAAGTGAAAGCTTGTATCATTTCAGCAGCAGCTTTTATAACAACTTCAAAATTCTTGTCATATAAATTTATCTACACACATTTAAAGTAATAAAAGGAAAGTTATAATAAAAAATTCATTTTTTTTAATTGTTGTTGAAAAATACTAACTTTTTCCAAAACACATCATGTTTAAAAAACGACTTTATAAGTTGCAAATTCAAAATACATATTTTAATCTTCCCACTCACCTTCTGTTGTTCCTTTTCAAGCTGCAGTTTCAGTTGTGAAATCTCTATTTGATTGGCTGAAAGCTGTTCTTGACTTTCACTCAACTGTTTCTCTAGTAATCGTTTGTCAGCATTAATACTCTCGACTGTCGACTCCAGTAGGCGAACTCTGTCTCTCAGTAGAATTAGATCTGTCTGAGGACGACAGTCATTTTTGGCTGCTTGAAGGGCAGAGGACAGCTCTTCTTGTTTCATCAAGAGAACATCATGTGATTCTTGAGCTTTCTGGACAGAAAAGTGGATAGATTTTTTATTAGTATTTCATATAACAGCTATACCAAAGAAAATAATTTGTCTGATTTTAACACTGTTTTTCAGAAAAGTAACATTTGCAGCAGATATTATATTTAGTGTACATTACGGTATCTATGCTATTTTAAATACAATTCACATGTATCATGAATTCTAAATCTAAATTCAACAGAATTTTCTAAGCATTTAATACAGCCAATGACCATTTATTAGTAATGATAGCCATATTTCCACTTAATATATTTGTATCTTATTTTTTTTGCACCCAACAAGATTACATTCCTGTTAAACAAATAATTTTTTTACACACTACATTAAAGAGAATGTTACCTTTAGCAAATCCACCAGATTACTCTCTCTCTCAGATGCAGAAAGTGGCTGACCCTCCTGCTGAAAGAGCAGCTGCTTCAGCTGTGTTATCTGGGTACGGCACTCTTCCAGCTTTTCTGTTTGAGAACACAGAGATTCCAGAAGTACAGCCTTTTCTTCAGCCATACGCTCATTCTCCATCTGCAGATCGACCAGTTGATCCTGAAGATCAGTCAACTCCTGGAGGGTGGCTTGAAGCTCTTCATTAGTGCTAGAAATAAATGAATTCAAATTAAACAAGTTAATATCATGACAAAGTAATGGATGATATAATATCACAAATCATGGCTTTTATATTTGATCTGATTGATTTATGATTTTAATAATTTTAAGAAAGGTAGTAAATTTCACTAATTTATTCAGTACAAAGTAATTTTTTGAATTTGTTAGCATTCCATATAAAAACATTGTTATTTAACATGAAACATTATTTCAAAAAGTATTTTAGTACAATGCCACATCATATACTTTTTGTCAACATATATTAAAATAATAATTATGTTTAATATATATAATTAATATTAAAAAACTTAATATATAAATTAATCATTAATATTAATAATTACATATACTAAAATAAAAAAACAAGCAAAATCTAAAAAATTTCCATTAAGTTATTCTTAAAATTTGTGAGATCAAATTGTAAAGTTATAATTTGTATCATCAATTATTATGATACTTAATCCAAATACTTACTCAAAATATTTCTTCAATGAACTGATAATGTTTAGTGCTGTTTTTTAAAAACCCTCATAAATAATTTTTAAAATTGCGACATGATGCAAATAACACATTTAGCTTTTAAATATAATTATGTTTTAAAATATGATTATTGTCAAAAAGCACTGAATTCTAATTGAGTTATATAATATCAAATATAATGCAGAAATATAGAGAAAAAAAAACTTATATCACAATTTTAAAAAATTTTAAGTATGAAAAATAATTATCACAGCAATAAAAAATGACAAAACAATATAAAGTGTATTTATTATTAAGAACAATATGCAAAATTACATGCATTTTTTTAAAAAAAAATTCCATTTTTAGAAAACTTAATTCTAACTTTTCTATTAAAATCTAGGTGGTACAAGAATTTTAGACATTTACAAATAAATATATCAACTATGAAATAAAGATAATATTGGATACATTAAAAAATGCATGTTATAAAATGAGAGACTTTTTGTATCCTACATCTTTTATTTTATGAGAAAAACTGACGTAACAGATGCAGGAAATAGAACTATGAACATTTAATTATTTTCAATAAAATTTATAGAAGAATATTTTTTCAAAGAGAAAGGAATTATAAAAACATTACCTATGGTGTGTCTCTTCCATTTGCATAATTCTGTCTTGTAAGCAGGCAACTGACATTTCACTAAGGCTGCTACTGCTTCCTCTCTCCCATTCTGATAGACTGCGAGTTGAAGGGGGGAGGTTAACACCAGATGCCTCTCCCACTTCTGTATCCAAGGACTTGGGACCATCTGAAGAATTGTTGGCCTGGAGAAATACATTATTTATGATTAGTATAAAGAGTTTTGAAAAATGGATACAGCCCAAAATAGTTTTCGACAAAACCTAATTTAAACATGGCACAGATTAATTCTCAATCTTATTATAAAAAAGCAAAACATTGCATTATTGTCAAAATGTACTGTTTTAAGTTAAATGTTTAATTCAATGAATATACAAACATCTTGTTTTCAAGAAGATAAATTTTTCTTAAACATTAATGAAAACTACAGATAACTCAATTATGTAAATTTAGGCTGTGCAAATTTTAATAATTTTACTTAAAAAGAAGTTAAAATCTCAATATTTACCAACAGAATATAAAAAGTATTGCAGTAAGCTATTGATAATTGAAACGGAAAAAAGAATTGTTTAAGAAATGCATAATGATTATTCTTGAATACAGACTACCTGCATATCTTGTAAGCAAGAATAATCAAAAAGTGCACTTTTTAAACAATACCTTTTGTTTTATCAAACTTATAGACATAAATTCTCAACTTAAAACGAAATTATAACCTGTTCATATGCAATCCATTCACATTTAAGACAATTTTTGACCTTTATATTTTTTATTAATTTCAAAATCCTAAACGTTAGAATATTAAATTAAATTTCATTTTTTTAACAAGGTTACTTTTATGTATTTTTTCTTAAATTGATTTCAATTTTAAAAGTACAATAGTTTTGAAACTTTATACATACACATACATCAATTCATTTTTGTATAATGGCAGCTTAAAAAAAAAGATTTAATTTCTAAAAAAATCACATTATTACATGACTATTAAAGCATAACTTAACATTTAATATCATTGGAGAGCTATAGCCAAACATAATTTGGGTTAAAATTTTATCATTTACTTACTAAAATGCTTATTTTAACTTCTTACATGTATAGATTTTACTTGCAATAAAATGATGCATTACACAAACAATTCCAAAGTTTCAATAGTCATGTAACTTTAGGTAATAACTAGTACAATTAAAAAATTCTTAAAAACGAAATCAATATTCAAATGATATATAACAAACCAAAATTGAGAAACATTTTGAAAATGAAGTTTCTTAAATACTTTAATTTTAAAAAACACCAAATATCAATTCCACATCATTGGTTGGGGGGATCTCAAAACTACAAAAACATTAAAACATGTAATAGTATAAAGAACTGTAAAAATGTAAAAAATTAATGCACTTTCACGAGAACAAAATTATCATCCAAACAAGAACTTAAAAAAAGAAATGTCTCATTCTAACAATGTTAATATCAAGTACAAAATAAAATGGGAGAACTCTAAGCAATGTCTTCCCTCTTAATATTTTTCCACTTTTAAATCCTTAAGAAGTTACACACTTAAAAATAACAATATACAAAATTTTGAAGTTTAATGTATAATTCAGAATAATAAGATGAAATATAAAAACCAGTTTAAAAAAAATCATGATTCAATTAATAACATTGGAATTCTTACATGGCCTTTTTCTAAGTTTAAGAACGATCCTGACAGTGATCGTTGAATAAGGATTTGTTCCTTCTGGTTATCAGAAAGGGCTGTCAATTCAAGCGGTGCTCCAAGTTGAACAAGTCGTTCTTTCAGAGACTGATTCTCTAGGAGAACACCTTCCAGCTCCTGTCGAAGTTGATCCACTGCGTCATCACTCTTTAAATCCTATATGCACAGCCAAAAAATTTTTGAACATCAAACTTTTAATCATTTTGATGCATTCTAAAGAAAATAAAGAAGCTTAACAGTTGATTTTTGTATTTTTAATTTTAAGAAATTTTCCTACCTGCATATTCTAAATTAAATGTACACTCAATGCATTGAAACATTTCAAGAGATTAAAATTTAACCCTTTTGGGACAAAGGACGCAAACGTGTGCGTATTGCCAAGGCCGAAGGTTTCTGACGCAAGTGTCACTCACAGGCTGGGAGGGTTTTATGTAGTTAAGCCTAAATCCATAAAAATACCAAAATATAAACGCAATTGTTCAATATATAATTGTTCAATATTTTTTTGTATATCAAACGAACAACATATGCTTTATATATTTCGTATTAATATACTTTACTTACTTCAGCCACTTTCTGTTTAAGTACAAGTTTTTAAACATTTTATTGTCAGCATTTGTAAAAGTCAACCTTGTAAAAAAGTAAGGGAAAAAAAGGACAAATTTTGTCTACCAGATCTAATTATCCATTAAAAACTAGACTGCAAACCCAAATCAAATGCTTTAGTGAAAATAAATCTCTCATCTTCACTATAAACAAAAACCACATGATCATTTCAAGAACAGTCGTAAAGCACTCAATTCAAAAACATTTTCTTCCAATTATGTTTATAAAACAAAAACCAAGTGTACATGAATAATATTTCTCTCATTTTGACTAGAAGGTCAGATCTCCATGTATCTCAAATCTTATGGACATAGAATACCATCTATTGCCAAAAAATTGAACTTAAAAAAAGGCTCCAAATGCTTGGTGCAAATACGAGTCATTTGGTCTACGGAGAAGAAACACGTCCCATTTTTGAGTCATTCGGCCACTAGCGGTGTTTTGCACTGGCTCACATTTGGGACATTCGTCCCGAAGGGGTTAATATTACAGTTATGCATTACAATAAAACATAATGCCCAATGTGATATTAAATAGAGCAATATATTATCAACAACATTACTGATACATTGTATGATAAAAATATACTTTATATATTCCCTTTAAAAAAATTTTTAAACATACTAATGCAGTTTATTCTTTAGTTTCAAATATATTTAGAGCAAACTTCAGTCGCAAGAGAGACAATCCATAAAAACATGCATAAGGATTTAACTAAACCATTAATAAAGTAAAGAAATAAAATACTTTTTTAATTCTATAGTACAATTGATCCCTGTTTTCATGACAATGAAAAAAATCAGATTACTTCAATTTTTTAAATTTTTTTTATTATTACGTTGAAGGCTGTATAGACCATTTACCTGAGAGCAGCTTAAAATAAATTAGCTTTTGCAATAAAATTGTCAAAAGAACAGTTAAACCCTGTGTTGGCCAGGGAGGCACAAACTGTCAGGTGAATAAAATTCATAGCTCCAAGACAGAGGACAGTCTGTATATAGTGTCTTTCACACTAAAAATTTTAAAACTCTTTATATAACTCCCGTATTTAAAAATGGTTAGATTCATTCAAAGATTGTGTACATACATAAGAGAAAGAAAGGTTGATTATGCAAAGAAACTTACTTTCAATTTATTTATTTCCATTTTTAGAATGGCAATCTCTGCTTTTTTGCTCTCTGCATTTTTCACCAGTTCTGATATCTGTTGTTCCATCTGCACCTTCTCCTTCTCCATTTGCAGAATGGTAATGCAATTATTGCTGTTCTTACTTCTATTTTGCCCAACTTTCACATTTTCTTTCTCTCGATCTTTTGAGGTGAAATCAACACTGTCCTTGCTCACTGCCCTTCTCATGTTGCTACTGCGCTTAAATGTAGTCTTACGAATGAGTGGTGTTGTTTGTAGATTGTTTATCATGCGAATAGGTGCACTGTCATTCTTGACACCAATGTTAGCAGAAGTAGATACTTTGGCTGGTGTCTTTCTCCTAACACTTGTCGCTGTCCCACTCAGGCTCTCTTGGCTGCTGGTACAGACAGCTGGTCGAGATTTCACAGATCCTTTTTTTGCGTTAGGTGCAGAAATAGGAAGTTTCTCAGAGGTAATCTTATTTCCACGGGTCACACTGGAGGAAGTTGGAGGGTGGCTCTTTGAAATAATAATATTTCCACTCTGTTTCCCACTTACTGGTTTGTTGTTCTTCATGGCTCCCTTGAAATTTACGAAACCATTGACCACTTTTAGTGTCTGCAAAACCTAACACTTTACCTACCAAAAAGAAAGCACAGTAAATAATATGCATGTTTACATAAAAAAATAACTAATATTCAGTAGATGAGGAAACATTTGACAGAGCTTCTGTAGAACACTTGTTTTTTTTTGCTATGTAAGTAAGAAGTTTTCCTCTCAGAATTCAGTCCAACAATTTCACAACACTACAATTTTATTATTTGAGAGGACAATTTTAAAACTTTTTTCCTGTTTGGGAAAAATGTCGGAAAAGCAGTCATGATGTGGAACACCGTTTACAAAGATAGCACTATTGGGAAAAACAAGTTATACAGAAGCAATTTGAAGAAGCTCAATTGAAAAAAATCAGTACTTACATATTAGTGTCACCACAGCCAAATTTGTGCCTTGAATCATGCCATTTTCCACAAAAAATCTGACTGATTGGTCTTTTTTCAAATAAAAATGAATCTTTTTGTTTTGATATCAAGGTGTGAATTGTGTGGCACAAGTTTTGCTACAGTGATGCTAAGACATAAGTACTGCACAAACTGAAGAGAAACTTAACTTCTTTTATTTCCATAAATGAAGAACATGAGAGGACAAAATTTTGATGATGTAGAAGAAATGATGATAAAAACATGGGAATTGCTGCCAGCCATAAAAACAAATGTGGGAAAAATTTCAAGTATGGAATTACAGATTGGAAGATAAAAGAGATTGTTTTGTAAAGAAACTTGAAAAAAAAGAAAAAAAACTGGTTTTTTTGGGGGGTGCTTCCTCATACAGCGACAATATATATATGATCAGAATTACAAACTTGATAACAGTTGCGCACACAAGGGGGTGTCCAAGGGGTCCAGACCCCTCCCAAAGCCTTTGATTTTTTCTCCGATTGATTATAATTTTAAGTATATAATATGTAAAATTTAATTAAATATTTGTTTTTAATGATTAATTTTATTAATTAATACTAATTATTTATTCAATAATTAGTTTTTTACTGTTTTTTGTTCCCCAAAATCAACAAGATCATGATACAAGAATGGTGGACTTTCGACCCTGGACCCCCCCTCCCCTGGAAAACTTCTGTGTGCGCTACTGCTTGATAAACATGCATGATATTGTTTACATATTTATATTTAATATATCTTTAAAAGTTGGATTAATTGTTTTTATCATTGTAGACTGATTTTAAGAACAATTTTGTTTAAAAATTGTTGAATGCATTTGTGTCATTACACATAAGAAGTTCCTGCAGCTGTAAGTTTTTTCTGTTCCTGTTTCCAATCACATAGATTTTCATTCGCAATTATCAACACCCTTTATTATTTACATTCTATTACATTTGCATTGCATTTTTCTATCTCTTAAAAAAGTAGGTTTTTTTTAGTCGCACTTTACTCCAAAATGACTTTCAAAAAAAAAAAATTTTGAAATATACAAGTTTGGGACAATTGTGAAATCTTCAAATATAAATATAATATTCTCAAATTATATAACCTTTTGTTATCAGTAATGTGTGTACACATGAAGGCAATTACAATGTGAATAGTTAAAAATACTTATTTCAAGAACTATAATGAATAAGTTCTTTTCTTGATACTTAACACAACAATGTGAGCATCATGCATTTCTTTCAGAACTGAATTTTCCAAGAAATAGCACCATAAGAAAAAATGCATTGTATATTTTGGAACCAATTTTCCTGTTTATCAATGAAAATAAAGTGCTATAAATTTCAATGAATAAATGGTCAGAGGCAATTTGTAATTAGCTTGACACAGAGATGATTAAACAAATTTCTTGAAAACTTAACTAAAAATTCCCCAAAATTATGATAACATTATTCATATTATGAGTGAACAGTATTCAAATTGATTAAATTAAAACTCAAACAATGAATATTATTAATATATACAGATACATATATTTTACAATTAAAACACTTCAACCACTGGTTGATCAAATTAATTTACACAAATACAAAAATTTTTTTGAAAAGTTTTACAGGAAACCCAATCAAAAAGATGGTATGGATGTAGAGAAAATTAATGAGCTTGCTTACCCCTTAAGTACACTCATTTTTAATTTAAACTCTTGAGTAATATGAAATGTAAAGCAAACACACAAACAGCCCGTTAATATTTTTCTTGTGTTTATATTTGGAGTGGCTATGTGGACGAGGTTAAATAAACGCGCATGCGCAGTTTTTAATTTTTACGATTTGAAAATATAAGAGTCAAGCGTATACAAAAATCAATGTAATAGGGCGGAAGTTCGGAGGGATAAAATTATAGCTAATTATATATATTTCGACTTGCGCACTAGTTCTTTCAAAAGGAAGAAAGGCAGGGATAATTGTTAACTCTTTCAAAAAAAAAAAAAATGTCGTGTAAATGTTTTAATTGTTTTTGTAATATACGTTTAGTTCATAAAACAGCTTTACTTGTTGCTGTAGAGACGGATTCCCCGATTTTTTTTTTTTAAATCTTATTCTTTCCAGCAGAGAGGCAACAAAAACAAATAATTTTTAGAGTATATTTGATTATTATAAGCTACTTTAAACGAAATTTTTATAAGTAATATAAAAAAAAATTTAAGTCGATTCCTACTTAGATCAACAAAGAAAATTTTTGTTTTATAGCCACTTTTTATCAAATAGTTACATTTAATATAAATATGTATATACATATGACAGAATCACAACATTAAGTGGTAATTCTTTTTTATTCATTATCATTAAAGTATCGTATTGTCATCCAAAACAATCGTGTCTATAAATTTTCAGTTCAACTGAATGCTTCAAAACGTGAGAAAAAAACCTTTTAAAGTTTTGACATAAGTCACCAAAAGGGTCGTTAAATCGCCAACGTGGTTGTATTTGTAATTCTTTAAATAATTAGTTTTAATCAATTAATTTTTATTAATTATAATTAAATTATTTTATTGTCATCCCAAATAATCATGTATATAAAATTTCAGCTCAATGGAGCGCTTTAAAATGTATTTTATTAACGATTGAAAATCCCATGAAGATAAATAAATAGATAAATATATAGAGAGATTGCGAGCTAATAGTAGGAATTGAAAAAAAAAAAAAATTAAGGAATTCGCCTAGTTTAAGGAACAAAATAAAAAATAATGAAAGATATGACAGAACGTTCAACGCAAGTCTTGTCTCTTCGTGAAGAGCACGTTTTCTTGTCTCGCGGTGTCCCTGACCTCCCATCACGGCGCTCCAGCATGCCACCGATCACACTTTTGGAACCCCAGGTCTTTGTGGTGTAACAACGTGAGCCACACAGTAAGATTACTTCCTTACTGGATAGCATGAGAGCTTATACAGCCTTTTGCCAAAAGGCATTGGATTCCAAATAATTTAAGGTATCCGACTACGTTCGGAACCGCGATTTTAAAAAGGCGCATAAATGGATAATTTTTATGATATTTAGAGTCACTTAGATTAGAAAATGTATATAAAATTGTTTTAAAAGAATAGTACTACAATAAAAAATTATTTAAGTACAATATTTTCACAAAAAATGAACATGGAATGATACATTTTTAAAATATTCTCCTTTTGGGAAAAATGCTTCGATTATAATAATATTTTGCCTGTATATAGCTCAGACCACTGTACAGAGGCTCAACTAGAATTTTCGAAATATATAACTTAGAAGTGGGTTTATCCATGTTTTACTACAACAGAGGGGAGAAATTTTAAGAAAAAAATGCCGATAATTATTTCAATTGTTTGTAACTCTGAAAATAATGTGAATTTTTCAAAAATCATAGTTGAGCCTCTGTACAGAGGTCTGAGCTATATACATGTAAAATATTATTATAATAGAAGCATTTTTCACAAAAGAAGAACATTTTTAAAAAAAAGGTTATTCGCGAAGTTAATTTTTTGTTAAAATATTGTATTTAAATAATGTTTTTTTGTCACAATGTCCTTAAAACAATTTTATACATGTATTCTAATCTAAGTGACACTAAATATCATGAAAATTATCCATTTATGCGCTTTTTTTTAAAATGACAGTTCCGAACGTAGTCGGATACCTTAAGCAAAACATTATATTCAGTAGTAGATTATTGCTTTTCACAACCTTTCGCTAGAGAAAGGTTCTAGCCCCGTTTAAGGTTTAAAGATCTTGAAATGCGCGGCTTACGGGTGTGGCTGTCCTCGCCACCCCTTTCGCTGGTATGGTCCACAATCACTCGAGCGTCTCCTTTCGCAAACTCCCCCTCAGGGGACTCACCTTCTTTAGGTGAGTACGGGTGTCACAATCCCGAGGTGCCCTAGTGATCTTTTTCTTTTGCCAAGGGTTTTACTGTCTTTGGTAAACACGGGCTTCGCGAACCCGGGGTACCCTAGTGATCCTTCTCTATTTTTGACCCTCTTTCTTGTCATGCTATTTCCCCTTTTCTTCTTTTCCCGTCCAGACCACAGACCTATGTTACAAAATGAACGTTGTTCAAATTTTGTTTTTTCCTATTGAAAAAACTTCCTATTTATTATTAACATATTTTGGTTTATATTTTGTATTGAGTTAATTTAATTTCTTTTTCGTATATTTCTTTCAATACTTTGATTATGTTGCTTTATTTGTTTTCGACTAACACCATTGGTTAGCCAACCCGCATGTTTGCTGTGTGCGGCGTCTCGTAAGGAGGAAAATGGTGTCCTGGGAATACCTTTGGCCCACGCTTCGCTGTAGAAGGGTGGCAGGAGTGAGCCCGCTCCTGTCAATCGGCTGGTGGTACCTCTCTTCGGTTCCCCGAAGAGACACTGCTGTAGAGTTAGTGCTGCAGATAAGGGGTGGCGGGTTTACCCGTTGGATCCTCACCCTGGACTGTAGCACTATATTCTGGGTGTACTCCAGGTAAGCGCCGTGCCTGGTTTTTTACCAGATGACCGGCACACTGCCTCCCTTGTTGGACTCCGTGGTGGGTGGAGGCACGCCAGGACGAAGTTATGTACGCGTACTTATGGATCCAATGCAGCTGTGCCCGGGTAAAGGCCTTAATTTACCCAAAATTAACATAGACGAAATTGCTACACATGCACGATTTTTACTTTTATCCTTACCTAACATTGCCATGTCCCTGAAATCGCCATTTGCCATTCAAAAAGCTCTGATTGCAATACGAAATCTGTGAAACACTTACGTTCCTGGGATCTTCTTATCGAAACTATATCTGCCCTACAAACAAAGTCTTTTCTCCTCGCGAAAACTTTTCTTGATTCACCAGTATCCATATCTCCTCATAAATCACTAAACACTTGCCGTGGTGTTATTTCCGAGCCTGATCTGTTGACAACCCCTGACTCGGAAATCCTTGATGGATTTTCTGGTCAGGCTGTTATTCAGGTCAGAAGAATAACAATAAAAAAAGATTCAACAGTTATTCAGACAAAACATTTAATATTAACTTTCAATACTCCTAAATTGTCCACAATAATTAAAGCCGGATACCTGAATTGTAAGATACGCACATATATTCCGAACCCTCTGCGCTGTTTTAAGTGCCAGAGGTTCGGACACTCTCAAACTTCCTGCCGCGGACAATTAACATGCTCTAGGTGTGCATCTGTAGGGCATTCTTCAACAGATTGTACCCTAGAACCAAAATGCATTAACTGTTCACAACTTCATTCTGCCGATTCCAAACTTTGCCCAAAACGGAAAACTGAAAAACAAATACAAGAAATTAAAACCAATAAAAATATATCTCATTTTGAAGCACGCAAATTAATGGTTCCTCAGTTAACCCAAACGTATGCTCAGGCTACTAAACCTTCACCTATATCCACAACTACCCAAACAGATCCAAACATAATCTGCCCACCTTTACAATGTCTGAAACCCGTATCTTCTACAAATCCGATATCAAGTACCTCGTCTTCAGTGTCTACAGTCTCCACGTCATCTTCACACATCCACTCAATCACATATACTTCCTTCCACATCTGCAAAAATACCCCAACAATACAAAGTGGGTCTTTGTTACCAATACCCATTCCCACTACTACTACTTTCCCTGACCTGAATACTTCTGCTTCATCTTTAGAAACTGAAACCCACCCTCTTGCAACTTCTAATAAATTTGCCACTCTGTCAACTGAAGTTCAACATTCAGTTCCCTTAACTAAGTCGGCCGCTACTACATCCAATAGCGAACCTTCTAAAATCCCGCAGAGTGTAAAACAGCATTTCAAAAATAGAAAAAAAACGCACAAAAGTACAAAAAGCAGAAATGGAAATAAAAATGACCCCACATAAGCCCAGAAAATTTGCAACTATAGATTATACAACAGTGGATGAAGACTTGATAATGTATGATGTGGAGGAGGAGGAACTTGAACCAGATCCTACGGATAGATTCGCCATAGATGAATATATTCGAAACAATCCTGACAAATATATACGCACGTTAACTCCAACGCGTTTCAGAAAAAGTAGGAGCTAATTTTTATTAGCATGAACTGTTTAAACTTTTTTAAACTAAAATTTTTCACTAGTCTTTTTTTAATGCTTTTATTTTTAGATCTTGTCTAACTTGTTTGCTTTTTTCACTTGAAAATGAATCTTATGCGTGATTTTAAATTTTAACTTTTTAAAAACTGTGCTGTCAATATTTTTACATATTTTATCATATGTTTTAATATTTTAACAAATGTTTGGTGCAGTATAGCCACATTTGGCTCTTGCGCCATAAAACCTCACATTCACATTCCTTTCGCAAACTCCATCTCTCCGTCTTTAAAAGACCAACACCGTTTCTATCTCTTAGTCTTTGAGGTGCGGCTGTCCCCGCAACCTCTATCGAGTGTCTTTAAAGTTAAAAATAACTGATGCGGAAGGTAATGCCCAAGATTGAAGGAGATCGAAAAGGTCCTCATCAACTTGCAAGCCGCCCCCTTAAACCCCCTGGGCGGGCCTCTTTCACGCCCGAATCATCTCTGATTTACCAGCGTATCAGATGTGCGCACGGCCCTCTTCGCTTGAGTCCCAACACCATTGGTGCTTGGAGACAATAGGCTGGGGCGTCTGAAGCCAACTTTGTCGCCGTGCCTAGTTTATCATCTGGAGTGTCTATAAATCGTATTAACACTGAGGACACCCTCTAGCGTATGTCTTTTTCAACAGGCCGACATTCCTTTTCATTCAAATAGTTCGCGGCCCACATGTGCCAGGGGAGTCCAACAAAGGATACTGTTCACCTAAGCTTCCTTCGTATATATCGTGGTGCCCGACGTTATCTGAGGGTTGAAAGAGGGTGTGTGTGCTTTCAACACACATAGCCGCCTTCAGAATAGGCGAGACACTTGTTTGTCCTCGGGCATGAAGGAAGAATGCAGGTCTCTTTTGAAAGATACAACTTCCCATTTGGACGTTCTAGTCACCCCGTACATCAAACTTGACAAGTATTGTCGGGAAGTGTTCGAATAACAAGCCGAAGTCACAATGGTGAAGTGTGAAACATGTTTTAAATTTGATAAAACGGATTGATGCAAACAAAAAAAGAATGGTGTAAAACCCTGGGACAGTGTAAAGTAAGAAGGGAATGTTAGAATATTTTGAATCCAAATAATTGAATCCAATTCGAATTTAATGTTTGAATATTTTTAATCCCCCCCCCTTCCAAAAAAATAGAAGAGAAATACTGAGCGTTAACCTTTTTCTTCAACATTACACAAAGTTGGCCGCTGGGAAAGTCAGGTACTAAAACTAGAGTTTAAAATCAAAATGATCATGAGATTTACTCAGACAATGCTATCTGGATCACGTATTTTGCAATTTTATGCCACGATCAGATAATGAAAACGATAGCTTAGGATATCTCTTTTCCCACACTACATCCACATTCATTTCTAGTACAAACGTAGCAGTCACAACACTATACAGCGAATCGTACATCAGATTGCGATCATGAAGCAGCGGCTTTACTGCAGGAATATCACGATGTTGTAATAAAAGTAATCAGAAGAAGTAAATTCCATTACGACTTACAACAACATCACCATTAATTTCTTCAATCTGATCATACACATAGAACGACTTCCATCTTTTTTTAGTGTTGCAAAAAGAACTGAAAGAGTCATTCAACAAAACACACGAAAATGCAAATATATCATTAAAATCTGTAGGCTCACCAAACCAGAAAATAGTCATGCATATTTACATTAAATCAAGTCTTTTTTGAATGATTATTCATTGATATATCATGAAAAGCAATCATTTAGAATTTAAGGAAATGCTCCTGATTTTTAAGAGTGTAAAATACTTTTGTCTGAGAACCAGCGTCGTACTTCGGAGACGATCAAAGCATTTTATCATTGTAGACTCAACTGTGAAGGGAATTCCCCCCTCTCAAAGTAATTTAACTCACTAGCAGTGTCATAATTAGTTTAATTTTTGTCCTCGCCTTGAAATAGTCAATGCAATCAAATGATACTTTTATGCACAAACTTTTCCTTTCCTTGTTCATTGTATGGACCCAAATTGGCCAAATTTTTTTTGGAGGGTTCAAAAAGAAGAAATCTTTCGGAGTCCAATCGTATTTATTCTGAAAGGAAAAAGAAAATTAAAAAAAGTACATTCTGAAACTTATCTGCATCAATAAAATTCGCAAATAAACAAAGTTATCTATCTATGTATCTATGTGAAGCCATCTTCTCATGAACATCGAAGGTACCAAAATATAAGAAATAATCCGAGGACATTTGCCCATAAAAATTCCGAAATTTGAATTAGTTAAAAAGACATTAAGTAAAAAAAGTTAAAATGCGTGAATGATTTACTCCTGTGTGTATGCCGTTCATCGCGCAAAGACGGCCGAGGAAAAGATTTCACACATTTCTGTTGTTTTTAAAACTATCATCTTGCCTCCCGCATCGAAATCAGACAAAAAAATAATGCCGGAATCAGATAGACCCTTCATTTCGCCAGGACACGGTATATATATATATATATATATATATATATAATTTATTTTTTACAAAATAATGATATTTCGCATATTTTGCGATATTTTTAAAAATGTGGCGCTTTGGACGCGTTTTTGTGAAAAGAATTTTTCAATTCCTCTGTATCTATTTCTCATAGTTCTGATTAATCAAGCTTACGTCATAAAAATGTGCACGTTTCGCTCTTTCACAGGATCATTTCAAAAAATAATATTTCCAAAGACTTTTTTTCTTTTTTACAGTATTTTAAAATAAGCTCGAAAAATTCGACTTAAACACTTAATTTCGATAGTCATCAAAATTACCGCAAGAAAAATTTTTAACGAGTTTCAAACCTTAATGTCCGTGTTTTGAACGTAGATTGTCCCGTTGGTGTGGTGTGGTAGTTAGGAGGGGGGGGGTGCCAGCTCAGGTGTCGTCCACGTCACTTGACCATGGTTCAAAATTACGTGGTCGTCGCCAAAAGCCCTCGAGTAGCTGAACAGTGCGACGTTAATATTCAATCAATCATTGAACGTAGATTGAAAAACTTACTAAGACATTACGGATTTTAAAGTTTTTGTATTTTATGTTCAATAGATTTTTTCAAGGACTTATTTATGTATGCAGTTCTTTTCTTATATTTATTTCTTCAAAAATTATCGTTGTTTGTAACGCTTTTGTGAAATTTAGAAGCTTAAACTTAAAAATCAAACCCTAAAAAAAAAAGTCATTTTTTTGGCGATGGACTTTGTAATTTTGAACCACCCTCAAGTGGTAGTCAAGTAGTGATGGTCACGAACTCGAGACTGGTATTGTTAAGTCACAAGTTTGAGTCTTCGTATCATTGAATAACCATCGTGTTGAGGGTTTCATATAAGTTAAATCTGTCGAAGTTCAAAGTCCTTCCATTGGTGGGTTGTGGAAGTTTGGAGAGGGGTTGTCAGTTCATGTGTCATCCTCGTCACTTAACCACGGTTCAACATAATGAAATTCGTCCCCAGCAGCGTTCGAGTTTCTGCGGTACCCCAGTGATCAAGGTATCGGATCATGACAGGCATGTCACGAGTTCGAACCGAGTACCACTAAAGACCCACCGTGTAGGGGAGCGATGCACGTTAAATCTGTCGAGAGCTCAAACGTTTTCACGTTGGTGTGGTGTAGTAGTTAGGAGAGGGGTGCCAGTTCAGGTGTCGTCCATGTCACTTGACCATGGTTCAAAATGACGAGGTCCGTCGCCTAAAGCCCTCGTGTAGCTGAACATTGCGAAGTTAATATTCACTCATTCGTGTTACTTTAGAGTGTGCTATGTATGTCAAAAATCAAATCAAATCAAATCCATCACAGCCAAGTGATACCAGATTTTATATCCCTCTGTCTAAACTTTAACTCCAACACTTTGAGGTTCAACAAATTTAACTTGCATCCGTTCCTCTTCACAGCAGTTATTTTAGTGGTTTTTTTGAGATTCGAATCCACGGTGGTTGAGGTCGACAAAAAGAACGTCAGCTGTGTGTGCGACTGCAATCCTAACTAGTCGGCAATATTTAACAATGTGTGGTCAATTGAAATCCTTTATTGCACTTGTTCTGCTTTACACTTATTTTTGTTGAAATGAAAATTCTTATTTCGATATATACACTCACTTCCAAAAGTTAGTAAAATGCAAAAAAAATCAACAAATACTGCTTTGATTGGCACAAAATTTGGCAGTAAAGTAGCATATATATTAATACATAATACAAAATCAATAATTATATGCAGAAATGAAAACAATATTAAATTTTTGTAAGTTATCAGATAATGTCATTTTGGAGACTTAAACAGAATTATGTATAAAGTGAAAATAAACAGCATAAGATGAAAAAAAAGGACATTAATAGGGTATGTGATCCCCCTCATCTGTATGCAAAGTTGGCACCTTCTGACCATGCTTTCAATTAGGTGGTCAATCACCGCAGAATTAAGCAATCGCCAATCTTCTTGTAAGGCAGTTTCCAGCTCAATAAGGCTGCAGGTGGGAAACGTGAAGATACAGCACGGCCGAGAGCATCCCAAAGGTTTTCAATAGGATTAAGGTCGGGCGAATGTGCTGACCACGCCATACGCTCAATCCCTTCACTCTCCAGGTAATCATCCACGATGTCAGCTCTATGGGGACGTGAATTATCGTCCATAAAAAGAAAAGTAGGGTCAACTGCTGCAGCGTACAATCTCACAATGGGTTCTAGGACTTCATCTCGATACCGGACAGCCGTCACAGAACACCGTTTAAAGATGTGCAGGTCGGTGCGGTATCCTAATGAAATCCCTGCCCACACCATAATGCTTCCGCCTCGGAATGCGTGATGTTCGGGGATGTTTTGGGGCTGATTGCGTGTTCCTTGTTTGCGCCATATCCTTATACGCTTGTCATCTGGCTCCAGAGCAAATCTTGACTCATCAGTAAATATGACATTGCCCCAGTCAGACACAGTCCAATTGCCATGTTCCCGGCACCACTTTAATCGTGCCCCTCTTGATTGGACGGATAGAGGAACACAAACTCGACGTACCCGGGCATACAGTCCATTCATATGTAATCTTCGGCGTACAGTAGCTGCAGATATAGCCTTACCAATGGACGCTGTAACCATAGATGTCACACGTGTGGAGGTCGCTCTGTGATTACGCTTGGCTACAATAGCAATATATCGATCTTCCGCGGGGGTTGTAACCCTTGGGAGACCGCTTACGGGCCTTCGGACAACTGTCTGTGTGGGTTGGAATTGTTTCCATAAACGTGAAATTACAGAATGATGAACGCCGAAGAAAAGAGCAACATCTGTGATCGAGTGTCCTGCTTCAATCCGCCCCACAGCACGCCTGCGCTCAGAATCTTCCATTCGTATTCTGGAAGTCATAGAAACACGTATGTCTTGAAAACAAATTGTACGAAAGTTTTAAACACCTTCTATATCAGCACTTACAATCAACTTCTGTAACCTTTCATAAAACTGGCTTCTTATAAGACTGCCCTTTTTACATATTTCTTGACATGAAAGCACGATTGGCTGTTAAATAACATATTTGCATACTTTCATCTACCTCTTCAGAGAATTGCATCCTCTTCGATTCTGATTTGCTTCCGGAAATTAGCATTTTCCTCTCCGTGCTTAACTTTTGGAAGTGAGTGTATATGTAGAAGTATTAATTTTTTTTCTATACTTATTTTTTTATTTTTAAAGCTCTCATTTTTATACCCGGCGTATAACGTGCACCCGCCAATTTCGATCTTATTTTTTGTGCTAAAAGTGTGCGTTATACGCTGGATTTTACGGTACTTATTGCTTTTCACATTAATTTTTTTGTCCTCGTGCTCCACCCTCCCGTCAGCGTACTCTGTTTTTAGAATTCTTGCGACTTTTATTCAATGTCGTCCATAGGATTGCGATAGTAGGTAAGTAAAGCTCTCTTTTTTACCCAGTGAATGGTCAGCCAAGGCCGCATCCAGAGAAATGAGCTTTTCAACAATCAATGGAAGTGTTGCTGTGCCCGCTCTCTATTTCTCTGCACGCTCTATGTGCGAATCAGGTTACAAACAAAAAGAGACCTGTGCGGGGGACCGTGACAATAACTCTGAAATGATATTTAGAAAAGCACCATGTTTCTCTTGCCATCACTCGAAGCGCAGCTACTGGGCTCTTTTCGTGCCGCCACTTCTAAAATTTAATTCAGTAATAAATATATTTTTAACAAAGCGAGCTTGAAATGCGTGCCTAAGCAGAATAATAATCACTCAGAAACATTTCATTTCATTAATCTATCACGATAACACAAAATACTAAAAATAAGTTGCGTCCATGCTCTCTGTTCTATTGTTTGAACATGTATTCCAAAATTTTACATTTTATTGGACAATTTTGCTGATCTTTCTTAGATAAAACAAAATTCAAAATACTTCATTCATATACGTATCACTGTATTCACATAATATTCAGAGATGATTTGCTAATAATCGTAAATGAGAAACGAATGCTCTGCTCATGTTGTCTTCACTGCATCTTTTAAAATGTACATAATTAAATGATCCTTCTTATATAAAGTGTGGAATTCATTTAAATAATTTAATCTAAATGTCTATCACGGGCTTTACTATAAATCGTTCTTGCCTACTGTGCAGTCATCTTTTTACCAAGATAACATTTTTGCACAATTATTGACGGATCGCGCGATTCCAATTTTTCTTCTTTACTACATTTTTTTTTTCATTTTACTATTTGTTTACGGCAACATTTTCTTCATTCCAGCTCTGATTTTTGATAACATCAGCGTAGTTAGAAAATGTAAGGTTATCTGGGGGTGATTCTGCGGAAAGCTTTATTTGGAAACAAAATAAATTTTAATGCAATTTTCTTGATAAAAGTATTCTGCATAAGAAATGAAATACAATTTTCTTTATCTAAAAATTGATCACCCTTCTTAAATATGCAATTCTAGAAATGCTTGATTAGTTCACCATTCAAATAAATGTTTTGTATTCTTGATGTAATGAAAATACAATATATTCAGTATTTTTCTTATACAAGAAAAATAAGAATAGTTCATTTCATATGAGAAATACTAAATTGTATTTCTGATAATTAAACTCTTATTCCTATAAATATAATTCTAAAAGATGTCTTTTTTTCCTTTTAAAAAAACAGACTAATCTCAGACTGAAAGAAATTTTAATTATATTTTCGAAAGATTTCTCAACTAATAATCTACAGTGCAAACAACGGTTTGTTTTTATTTGTAAAAACTTCATTAGAAAAGGTTAAAAAAAATGTAGGCATCAAATAGATAATTAATTGTCATGCGTTTATGCTCATTTGGATTAGCACAGTAATGAAATTAATAAACTTACGTATCAAAAGCGAAGGCGATCTCGAAAAGGCAGCTGGAGTTGGCATGAATGTGACCCGTCACACTTGAGTCGCTGTTCGAATAACGGCGATGGAAAGGAAAGAAAAGAAAAAAGTCGCGTTAAAATAAAAGAAATTCGAGGGTCAATTACGGTTCCGCACTGTTTCCAGGTCAACCGTTGAGTTCTCCAAGAGAAAAAAAAAAGGCCGATATTTAATCACATCTAGAATTACGGGAAAAATTATGCACAAATTTTTAAAAGGAGCGAAAATACTTAGAAATATTAACTCGAGGTACACTTTTGAATTAATATACTGCCGGAAGTAGAAATCACATTAATTTATATCTAAATTTCTCGTGTTTTTAAAATAAATCGAATTTAAAATACTCCAGAAAAAGTTACTCTTCGATAAAAAATCATGAAATGTGTCTTTATTTCAATTAAAATATCCAATGTGTGTATATTAAGCAAGAAGTTCAATATACATTTTATTGCCTTGAAATAAGATCTAAGACCAGTAAATGAAGCTGATTAGAACAATTTATCAGTTTTGGCAATGACTGAATGGGTGGTTAGCCGCTGGCCTTGTACGCCTTACGTTGCGGGTTTGACCCCAGTACAAGTCGGTGGATTTTCATGATGAAAAAATCGACAGTGTCCATGTCGCATGATTATGCGGTACGTATAAGATCGCTGGATGACCTGTTTGGCTTGTGTGCTCTCGGAGAAATTAAATTCCTAGTACTATTTCACATCGTCAGGGACTCAGGTGCTTTCCTTTGTAGAGGAAACTATAGGCGTCACAATACCTTTTGCTCTGAAATGGTATATACCTATATGATACCTTACTAAAAAGTTATACCAGCTCCCGGGGAATGTACAAGGGCTGTTGTGGTAAACTTACCAATCCACAGAACCATTTGAAAAAAAATGATGGTCAGCTGCTATGGGGTAATTAATTCCGTATTAAATATATTTAATAATAAAATAAGAATGAAAAAAATGACAAAAGAAGATACGAATTTTAAGAAAATAAAATAAATAAAAAGTAAATTTATTTGCTCTACGAAAGTCAATCCAAATTTGCATTCAACGAACCCAAACGACGTCCGTTCCTGAAATCCTACTACTCTGACTTAATGTATCGTTTCAACAGCGCAGTTCTTTTGGGTCTACCATTCACAGCCAAACAAAGCTTTCTGTTAGGGCAGGGGAAAGAAGAGGGGGAATCAAGCCCGGTTCTCTCTCTGATTTCACGATGTGTGTGACGTCCACCCCCGAAGTCAATAATGCCTGTCTTCACATTCAAAAAACCCTTTTCCATTGATTCCACAACAAAGCGACTTCCTCACATACATTTTGTCTAGCATACACGCGATCCGTATTCCGGCGTTAGGGGATCGTCCATAAACCATGCGATTGTATGTATCAGCAAGCATTTTTATGCTGAAAAAAAAAACCTTTCAGATTTTAAAACAAAACACCAATTATTTTGAAACTCTTTCCTCAAATTGAATATTTTTTATATCGTTCCAATGTCGTTAGGAAGGAGAGTTAAGAAGTGTCGCCTTCTGCTCACACACACATCTACGCGATAATTATGCTCATCATATAAATGTACATCAAATTCTGCAGCATACAAATAAATACGTATTATAGCTGCATTTTAACTGAAGATACTGTAATCATGGTAAACTGTAAAATACCAAATTTAGTTTCAAGCATATGGAGCAGGATAAACATCACTTTTTTTACATCAAGCTATTTTTTTTTAATTGTCATTAAACAGAGATCGAAGCACTTTAAGCAATATGGTGTCACTTGAATGCATAATGATTGAAAAAGAATTAAAAATGTTCTGTGTTTAAACGTTTATATATTATTAAATTAGTAGAAGCCCTTCTGGAGATAGAAGAAAATTAAATTAAGCTTTTTTAGTTTAAAAAAGCTATGATTAATAAAAAATCTTGAATGTTTTTAAATTTTTACTGTAAGTTGATCGTTAAATTTCTATTTGTTGTTTTAAAGTTATGAGAAGAAGCAAACATTAATTCTGTCCTTATGCCTCTCTCTCTCGTTTGTGTATATTTCTTTAAACCTAACAATTCTGATAGTAATTGGTTTCCCAATTTGCTGGTACCAGAATGACACTTATTCGCCTTAAATACTCGGCATTTTATCCTTTATTCGATGAATATTCATGGAAAATATTCAATGAAGTGAAGCATTCACAAAAATAAAGAATCTACTGAAACAAGGAGGTGCAAAATCGGATGAAATCGACATCCTTGAAAAAAGAGCTACAGAAGAGCTTCAGTATTATTTCAAATGAATGAAAAGTTAACTGGAGCTCAGCTTGAGGTTATATTTGCTTCCAAATTCTTCTTTATGCAAAAACAGCTATTTACTCCTTATATCACAAATCACCATCTCTTTCAAGGTTATCAGAAATAATAAGTTTGAAGTAGGCAGTGGTAACAGTCAGAGAGCATGAGTCAGATAAATAAATCTTATCACTACTTAGTTAACTACCAACATTATATATATATTTTTTAAATGCGCTGTACACTCGTAACTAGAAAAATTAGTGCCAATGTGTTAATGCTGAAGAAGTGCTAAATATGTACTTAATGTGCTATATGTACATTTAGACTTTCCGAGTCTGCATTTTTATGAATTTTGCATGAACCTAATACTTTTCTTAGAAAGTTAGACAGCAAAATCCGAGGGGTTTCTACATCTTTAATTAGAGCCTTCATTCCTTGTCTTTTGACAAAATAGAAAATTTCGATTATTCAGTATACCCCCAAAAGAGTGAAGTGGCAGCACCATGAGAGCGTGAGAATGGAAGTTCGAAAATGGAAGCCTATAAATGAATAGAAATCTACAGAAAAAAAAATTGTGTGTGTACACACACATAATATTATTATATTTTGGGAAGAAGCACCCTAAGCGTCAAGAAATAATGAATGGATTGCTAGTATTTTAAGTATTCATTATAAAGAGAGAGAGAGAACTTTTAATAAAAATAAATGGTGTTTTTGTCTTTATGTATGCTCCTCAGGAATGAGAGTCCAGTACTCTGACCAAAAAAAAAGGGCACAGCTAAATACAAATTACGGGAATTGTGATAAATATATGCAAATGAGATTAAATTTGTATGTGCATCTGGTCACGATACTCAGTTCCTGGCTGTGAAAGCCAGCAGCTAGCACACTCGGTGTACGCTATCAACGACGCATTGCAACATCGTAAATATTAAAGGATATGAATCGGAGAAGTCAGCGAGCTTAGCACCAACGTCATTGTTTACTTAACGAGACCCACTCTAGAGCTGCATGAGCTTAGTCTACCGATACACGTAATTGCCATTCGTGTTGGACGGATTGTCGGTACAGTTCATTGATGTGTGGAAAGGACACAGAAGCGTCTGAAAATATAGTGAAAAGATAGGGGAAAGCACAGGGATACAACAGATTGCACTGACAAGCAGTTTCAACGAATGATTTATGGTGACCCATTCGTCATGACACGTAATGATTAAAACCCTTTAGCATCATGAGATGGAACAATTGTTAATAGCCAAACCATTCACAAAATAGTTGCATCAGGGACAGATGCACGCACTAGAATTCCTTGCAAGCACTCAGCGCAGTACTGTATGTTTGATTTGGCGTCAGTGTTATAGCCATTGGATGAACGAATGACACTGGGTATTGTTTGCGGACGAATTCTGATTTTGTTTGTGGAAGAATAACCTTCTTGGACGGATATGGAAGCTTTCTGCGGGACATCATCAACTAGTCCTTACTTTCCAAAGTCACACCAATCTCACTGCGGGTTAAATAATTTGGGGTGGCATCATGTTCGGACAGTGAACATCCCTTATGCAAACTGCCGGCAGTTTAACCTTTGACTAGTGTACTACAAAAGGTTTGCTTATGGATCAGCCATAAGCAAACCATTATCAGGCCATTCAGACACTCTATTCCAACATGGAAATGATCAGCCTGATGTATTATCAATAGCCTGAATGGAATTGACTTCCTATCTCGCCAACAACACACACACACACTTTCTCTTATATCTCTCCCATGGGACATGCATGTGGTCTTATTGGATGAACGAAGCATCCAGCACCACAGGCACATATCCAGGAGCGTCTTAAGACTTCTTGAGACTTTGAGCCCCTACGCAAAAATAAGCCCCATCTATGACCCTTAAGAATAGACAGTACAGAACATGCGTTGTTAAATACTCGAACAAACAATAACCCTAGACAAATAAATGTGCATGACTTACTATCGCATAAACCGGCTCAACCGACGGCCTTTTTTTTGACTACATGAGAAGTGATGGTGTATAATCGTAGGCATAGGCCTAGACATGGACAACGGTCATCACACATGTAGCTAGTTGACATATCATCCAAAATCTCCAGTGTATCGGAGAATACAATTGGAAATAACATTTGGCCGTTGAAATTATTCGAATTATGATCTTATTAAGGCTGAGTCGAGAACGAGACGAAGATCTCTTTGTGGCCGAGGCCCTGGGCCCGCGCCAATGCTTTAAGACGTCCCTGTACATACAGCAGAGAAATTCAAATCTACAACGGATTCGGCTTGGCTAGGAATATGTCAGGATACCATTAATGACCTGGGCACCGTTTAAAGGCCTGTATATTGCTCATTTAAGCAAATTTAAGTAATGAATAAAAAGTGAATTGTGGCGCACGCATAGTTTCCTTTTTTTTTATCACCTGTATATGAGTGATACCCCTTCCGTTCTTGTTATGTTTATGAGGCTATGGGATTGTGTCATAGTATTGCAACTCCATTTGTGACTGGTCTTTACGCGACCTTCATACTAATCCTCTTGGGGAATCTTTGGGCTTGCATTCGTGTTTAATTCACAGCCATCCCTCTCAAGAAGGAACCCTGATATGCAGATGAGTTAGAGTATATAAAGTCAAAGTTTGGTAATTGTAAAAGGCAGAAGGAGCGGAGAATATGTTGCAGCGTTACTAAGGTGAGATTTAAGTGATGTACGCAACTTGAGTTAAGAACGGAATTTTTGCCACTATATTTAAAGTGGATTAGGAATTGGTAGGTTAAGATTGATTAGGTTAATTTGATTTATTTAGTGTTGCTTATTCACTTAGGGTTATTACTTTCTTTGTATCACTCCTAGGGCTTCTTTTTGTGGTTTAACTTGTGGTTGATTAGTGTGTTCGAATAATAATAAATTAGAATGATCATGGGAGTTAATGGTTATGCTTTGCTTCCTCCAACACCTTAGGTAAGCAGGATGGTGAGGGAGCGACTTCAGGAGGAAGTCACTCACACATTTTATAGAAGAGTATTATCACCGAGATCTTTGTGAATCAATAAATAAATATCTCACACTATACTTACTCGTGCACAATGTACAACATTTTGAATAAGCACACTGCTTCATTTTTCTTACCCCCCCCCCCCCGTATTTTTAATTTTCTTCAAAATGTACCACACTTTGAACGGGAACACACATTTGAATGAGCTTTCTTCTTTATTTCTTATCTGAACTACGCAAAAACTTCAAATTCCGATTTTTCGAAACAATTGAAAATATGAAGTGTCACTTAAGAGGAATTTTTTATGCAGCCAGACTCTTAAGGTAACATCAGCCATTTCATTCATACATTTCCATTTCCTGAAAGCACAATGGTATGAAAGTTGGAACTTGAAGTTATTGTTCCTGTCTCTGCAGAGTTTTTTCTCTTTTATTATTTCGTATTTTTGTTCATCTCATTCATTGAAAATAACAGAAAATAGTAAATTATTTAAAATGAAAATTCGGCGCCGCTTTTCTGTTTTATGCGCATTAAAGCGTTTTAACCCAGTGAATCCGCTTACTCATATCCCGTGCATTCCAGTACAAATGAGTGCGAGTGGCAAAGGCGAGCGATAATGAAGGAAAAAGAATCGAAGCGTCGTTTCGCAACGCGCGTAACTTACCGCCTCTACCATTGTTCCCACAAAGAGCGATTGTGTCTCAGAGCGCAGTCTGTTTCCATGTAGAGGTGCTTTGTGTGTGTCTGAGAGAAAGAAGGGAAATATTATAAAAAAAGGGTTTCTTTATCGCTACCTAAGAAGCCTGAAGACTCATTGGATGTTCTGTACAAGTGTCGGCCAATTAAGACCGCAGGAATAAGACTCGCTTTGATATTCTTTCTCGGTCACAGCTTCGAAAATAATAGTTAAAAAAATTTAAACATCTTAGAAATATTTATTTAAGAGTATATTACATCTTTTACATATGCAAAAATTTCTAATAAATTTCTTTTATTTGTATATTCAAATTATAATTGCGAAAATTTGCTCAGAAACAGATTTAAAAACTTGTGCAAAAGCAAAAAATGGAACTCAACCTAATAAAAATACATAAAATTATTAAAATATACTCATTTATTTTTATATTTAATTTTTAACAAGGGTGTTAATGATACAAATTAATTTGGTTAAAAAAATTAAAAACAAAAAAATCAAAGTATCTTAATTTAACGCATATGTAACTATTATTTCTTTTAAAAAAATTGCTGGTTTATTAAAAAAATTTAATGTTTTATTATACACTAGTCGTTACACACCCGCTCCGCTAGGTGTTTCTTAATAATATATGACTATATATATTTAAAATACTGATAACTTAAATTAAGCTTTCAATTGTATTCCAAATATATATAGCCTTCGCCTTTTTGATTTAAAAAGAAAAGGACATGAATTTCTAAAACGGAAAATATTTATCTTTTACGCCGCAGCAACACCACCTCTTGGGAGTCGATTCCCACAAAACCCGTTCTTAGCGAATCTCTACTCAATAGAAGAAACATGTTTGCAAATTTTAAGTTTGTTCGTCTAATAATTGCAAAACGAGAATTTTAATCTGTAACGCTCCCGCGACCTAACTGGAGAATCCATTTCCACAAAATCCGTATATAGCAAATCTATATTCACTGAAGAGAATCCGCTCCCAATCATCCTCTGTCCAAAGGTGTTTTTGGCATGATGCTAGACGATCCTTTTTGTGGTTCACAGTCAAAGAGATGCAGACTACCAGGCGTCTGGCAGACAAGTCACCTGAATTAAGTCTTTGGGTCCCTGTTACTCGTGAAAAGAATGTTCCTGTTGCATTGCACAGGTCTAGAAACAGTTGCTGCGTGGGTGTGAATCTATCCCTTTTGGTTAGAAGTCTCAAATAACAGTCTTGAACCAGCGTTATTGACCTTTTGCGGCCTTGACCAGGTCGGTGGACCACTGTTCCTGTCTCTATGAGCTGTTTCCACGGAGTGGGCACCAAATTTCATAAAAATCCAAGGTCCCTAGTGTAGGTAGCCTATGATTGGCCCGCATCGAGTCTTCCAGCTATCCGTCATGCCATGTTGTAGCATCGTCTCTCGCTTTCTTCCCTCCTACGTAAGAAAAATCGACAGATTTGGTGGCAACGGGATTCCTTGCGTTGGATGGCATCATGTTCCCCACTGTACGTCTTCGATGTGGGTACTGTCGAATCACAGAGCTGCAGGGATGAGGTGCTTGAAACGTATATGAGGTAGTTCCGGGCGCTATAACGAACTCAAGACACATTCTAAGACTTTAGATGGCAACGAGTCTAACCTGAGGTACTGCGCCTGCGCAAGTGCCACACCAGGGTATTCGGTGATTGTCTCTCAGCGAGAGAGGTCGGTAAGCTCCACTAGAGAGCTTTGGGAGGAGATTGAAAAATTCTGTGATTGTCTGTCAAAGAGTGAGGTATGTGAGCTTCACCAGCGAGCTTTGTGTGAAGGTTTTTATATCTGCTAGAGATGGATGTGTTGGATGTCATCCTGGCCAATATTTTTCCCCCCTCTAAAATTGTCAAAAACTCGGGAGATTCAATATTTATGCAAAACGTGCAAAAAGTGTAAATTTGTGTGTGTGTGTGTGAGTATCCTATAGGTTTGTGAGTCAATAAACCATTAAAGCATCATTAAAGCTTCATATTTATAAAATTCCCACGACACTATAGTGCTATGGTCCCGGACTGCAGTTTTATGGACGACGATGAGTAGTCACACAAAGTTCACATTGTTAATGAAGCTCATGAAAAATTGGATATAAGCCGTATGAATTGTCCCTCAAGGTCTCCGGATCTCAATTCTATCGAGCATGTTTGAAATGGTCTAGAAAGAACAATTTTACAGTGCAGCTCCCTCTTAGAAACCCCCAATAGTTAAGAGTTGCTTTTTCGGAGGAATGGGCTTTGTTACCCCAAATATTTACTGACACTTTCATAAGCATTATGACAACTCGTTGTGAGATTAGTGTACCGGTGCACGGTGGTCAACTCCATATTGGACAGACTTTTCCCGTATTAAATGCTTTATCTCTGATTCATAATTTCACACTTCTTGATATGACTGGTATCTTAATTCATAATTAAAATATTTTCGATATTGTTATGTTGCTATATTCTTTCCTATTTTGTAATATGTCTCTGTGCCAAATTTCGTGGCAAAACAGTAAATAGTTCATCAATTTTCACAGATATGTTTGTGACCTTAATTTCGAACATGAGTGTACATTTGAATGCATGTTTCTTTATATATGTTTCAACCCTTTATCTACCGATGGTACTTATAAGTATCACTCACATTAAAATGACATAGAATAACCATTTTTACGAATACTCAGACAATACTTAGCAGAAATATTCTTTGAAATCCACTCCTCCAAGATATATGGCAGCACGGGTTCTATGATAAGTATTTTACCGGGTAAGGCGAATAGTTTTATAGCAGAAATTGCGTTTTCAGCGGATTGCAAAGATTATCCTTTTTGTCCCTAAAAAAATAGTTAATGTCAAAAGATAAGTGTCTTATTTTTTGCATGTTAATGAAGACCTTAGAAAAGGATTCGACTATTTATTTTAAGTAAACAGTGTACATAATGAAATTTACAGTTGAATAACTTTGTGGTACTTATAAGTACCGACAGCATACAGGTTTTGGAGCAAGAAATTAGTTTTTATTCCTTCCGTGTAGCTTATAGTTGAATTTTGTTGTGTTGAAGCGTCATCACTATAGTGCAATAGAGTTATGCCTTTTTTAGCATTTTTTTTTTGCTTTTTTTATTGTTTTATTTTAACGTTTTCAAAAAATTTTCAACTTTAAATCTGAACTTGAGGATTTTTTTTTACCACACAATAAAATGAGATATCTATTCTTATTTCAAAGATTAACAACATTTTAATTTATTTATGGTAACTAAGATTTAACAAGAATTGGAGATTTTCGATTATTATTTCCTTTTTTTAGAAAGTCTGGAAAAAGAAGCTCAGTCTTCAAGATGCTTTGAATTTATTACAGAACATACCATCTGAAATCATTAATGTACTAACAGATGATTTTTCAGATGAAGAAGTCATCAAGAGACTCAAGGTGCAGTTGTTCATGTTATGAAAAGACAGCATTTCCTACCCCAGGATGCAGTATTTTAAAAAAACTTTCAATCAAAATCTCATTCAAAATGTATAACGTGTAATGAATTTTTGAGTATTAATGAAAAGAAAGACTGTTTCTCTCTTTGAATATCAACAAAGTAAGTTTAAGAGTAAAAGCTGTTTTTATGCGTAAAAAAAGTAAATAAATTTTAAAAATTTAATAATCTTTAAAAATAAGTATTTTGTGCTGTAAAATATTAGTGTTCTCTGGTTATTTAGCATTTTTAAGAGTTAAAACTGCGTTAAAAAAGTCATTCGGTTTTTTAGTCTTATGAGAATATTTTAGACCTCTACGGACTGACGGTACTTTAAAGTACCAATTTAATTAATTACCTCTAACGAATTATATTTCCCAAAGTTGAGTATTTATTTATGTTTATCCCTTAATTTTTAATGTAGTGTTTAAAAAAATATTGCATGAAAAAATTTGCAGTAAATCATGATGTGGTAAATAAAGGGTTAAACGCATGCATGCATACACACACATATATATATAGTCATTTCAATCTCTCTACTAGAGTTCATTAAAAGTCGTATACATATCTTTCTTTCAGTCCAGTTTTGTACTCAAATTTAGTGGAAGGTTGGCTGGCATTAAGACTATATTTAATGGTGCAATCTTAGTTGATATGGTTATGAGTTTGTTATTATACTATGGCAGTCATCTTATTTTGACCTATACTGCCTTGTTGTATTTCGATTTGTGGCAGTGTCGTGTACTGCTGTTGATTACATATATGTAATAACTTAACTTAAGATTTATTTAAAATGCTAATCTTATATGTTTTTTCTCTAACTTATAGTTCCGAATACCCTATTTCAAAATTCGTTTCGTTTGCACTAAAGGATTAAAATCTATATTTTGACATATTTATTCATCATTCTTCGTTAAAAGGAACGAACCTTGATTTTTCAACAGATTTATTGATTACTCCTGGTAAAAGAATATCTTATTAGCTTACCCGTGGCTTGCTGAATGGTTGAAACTTTTCTCTAAAAACCCTGACGTAATTTCTAAAAATAACTATTATTTCCTTTCACTTGAACACGTAATTATGTTTTCTTGCATTATATTTTACTTGTATTTAAATGTAGAAGAATGGCGTGTATAATGGCGTTTGAGCACACAGCTGAATTCTGCGTTCTGATTTTAAATTACCAAAATAAACGATTATTTAATCAACATTAAAATGCTAACGAATTGTCACGACTACGTCATCACATTTAACGAAATGAAACCTCTTTACATTACA
>BMAV01000315.1:178455-198171 GCA_019973955.1 Trichonephila inaurata madagascariensis
TTTTTTTTTTTTTTTTTTTTTTTTTTTTTTTTTTTACAAAACAACGCGATACTTAACATATTTTATAATTTTTTTTCTAAAATAAATCAATACCAATGCGTTTATATGGAAATGATTTTTAAAAAACTCATATTTTGATCTTTTTGGGTTAGCGATTTAAAAAATAAAGTACCGAAAACTTTCTTTTACAAATTTTTAAAAATTACTCAAATTTTAAATATTTAATAACTATTTATCAAATTCAAATTTTTTAAAACTTCTTCGTTTATAAAACTAATTGCATGAAACTTTTTTTCCGTGTATCGAACATTTCAAAAAATACTCACAATTTTAATTCAACATTTAATATAGTTGTGAAATTTTGTAATTATAAAATTTTCTACTTTTTTCAACATACAACTATTTTTAAAAAGGCACATTTTCGTTTCCGGGGCCTAAAAAGTTGCTAAGTGAGTGAGTGAATATTAAAATCCCTCTATTCACTTACTCGAGAACTTTTGGCGACGCACCTCGACATTTTGAACCATTGTCAAGTGACGAGGATGAGACTTAAGCTGGCACCCATCTCTCTTAACTACCATACCACACCCACGCTAGGACGTTTAAACTCTCGACAGATTCAACAGCGGGCCCTCAGTGATAACCAAAATTTTAAAAAGGTAGTAATAATTAATTGTGGGAAATTACCACGCGAATTTTGTAATGACGTTAATATAGAAATCACACACACATACCAAGAACGGTTGATAGCGAGAGGGGAAGGGGAATTTCCATGACAATGTTATGCATTTAAAAGTGTTCATGCAACGCCAGGGGGAAATAAACTTGTCTGACAAAGAAAAGAAGCGAAAAAATTTCGAAACAGGGAATTTTAAGTTATACACTTGGTAAAAGCCCGAACAACCTCCGGGCTAAGCGGAGGAGGGGTGGGGTGGAAGTCATTTTGAAAGAGTATTAGAAGTGCTGATTTTGTGAAGGAAAGGGAAAATTTATAAAAGTAGAGAAAGCCCGTGCAACGCCGGGTCATGCAGCTAGAATACATATAAAAGACAAATACATATATAACATTAGCTGAAAATGCCGGCGTTGTACGAACGTTTCTGATTACATAACTCCCCAATCCCCCATGGAAATGTCCTCTTTACTTTTAGATGTCAGTCCTCCCTTGTGTGTGTGTGACTTCTATGGTTATGTCATTAAAATTCTCTTTTTCAAAATTTCTTCTGCTTCTTTTATTTGTCGGAGAGGTTTGTGTTCCCTCCGCTTAGCCTGGCTTTGCACGGGCTTTTTCGAGTGCAAAACTTTTTCCCTTTCTTTTTTTTACCCCCAGGGATAAGATTTTCATTCACACTTTTATTTTCGGTAAACGATTCACAAAAACCGATGCTGTTTTAGTTAGAAAAAATATTAGTTTAAACAATAAAGAAAACATTTCTGCGCATATTTATCAGCTTAACAATAATTACTTTCATAGGATCTAAAATAATAAAATGGATTTGAATTTTTTGTTTTACAATCAATCGTTACATACCGTCTCCATACAGTTTATACAAAGCAAATAAAATTATATAAAGTTATTTATATAAAAAAAAAAGAGTGTGCTTATGTTCACACGATAGAAGTAAAAGCTTCTAAATTTCCAATTTAAAAATATAACTAATTACATTTAGGCTACATATTGGATTAGTACGGATTCCTTCGGTGAATTTAAAATAAGGTGATGTTGATATTGACACACACATTTATTTATTCTTGTCTGTACTCATGAAGTGATATTCGTTGCAAAATCATATTTATGCATTAAAAGTATATTTTAAGAAAGAAAAAATATGTTTATTATAGCTGAAACATGTTATAAATACTTTAAATTCAAATTTATTTAATTATTAAAAAACTCCATCAAGCGTTGTTCCGTACTTGATCGAGCTCTCACATTTGGATCATTTGACGTAATTAAATTGAGTTTGAATCCAAAATATCAACTAAAGGTTTGGAATCATCCTTCAAAAAATACACATTAAAATCTCCACTCAAAATCATGGGTTATTTGTGTAGATTTTAATTCAGATGAGCCGATCCAACTTTAGTATATGGGATTAAATTCTCGTGAATGAATTTGATTATTTTCTTTACT
Organism: Trichonephila inaurata madagascariensis; assembly: GCA_019973955.1. NCBI lineage: Eukaryota > Metazoa > Arthropoda > Arachnida > Araneae > Nephilidae > Trichonephila > Trichonephila inaurata. The sequence continues at coordinate 180,590 of BMAV01000315.1, forward strand.
CTTCGATTTGGTGAAATGTAAATTGCAACCCTTACAATTTCTTGCTCATTTCCTGCTCTACGTTTCTCTGTACAAATTTTTCCCGACACATGATAGATTAAACTCGAATGATTCTATAATGCTTGATCCATTTCTGAAGTAACAAAAGTTGTCGCATCTCCGTTATTTTTAAATATAGCTAATACGTTCTTATAAATTTATACATATATGAGTATAAATGACTTGAAAAGGTGAATTAGTCTAATTATTTCAAAATATTTATATATAAATTACACATGTGGAATGTATTTATATAATATATATGTTTATATAACTTATATGACGCCATATAACATGTAATATTAAGAAACCTTATACAACGAAAAGCAATAAATAAATACATGTTCATTAAACCTCATACATGTATCCATGTGAGTAATATTTAAATAAGGAAGAAGAAAATAAAATTTCACGGGAAAAAATGTTCATGAAACTTTTACTTGAATAAACGGGCCTGAAATAGTTTTTTCTTCCAAAATACATAACTAAACTGCTGTTTGTAAAAAATGCAACATTATGAAGGAATCATCAGAATTAAATGAAATTTAATACAAAAACGAATTGTATTAGTACAAATAAATGACGAAATTTTCAAAGCAAGAAAACAATATTAAGTGGCCGAAATCAGTACTTGGTGTAGCCACCACGCGCTGCAATAAGTTCCTTCTATAGGGCGTGGCATGGAGTAAAACAGATTTTGAATATCTGCTTGTGGAAGAGAATTCCGTATTGTTTGTATGCGCAGCAAAAGTTCGTCTTTTGAAGCTGCGGGACGCGGATCACGAGCGAGACGCCGAGCAACCAAATCCCACACGTGCTCAATAGGCAACATATCCGGCGAATAAGCAGACCAAGGAAGAAGTTGCATGTGTTTGGCTGAATAGAAGTCTCGAACAGTCTTTGCAACATGTGTGCGTGCATTATCCTGCTGAAAGATAGCTCCAGGGATGCCTTGAAGGAAAGGAAAGACTTCAGGCTGTAACACTTCACTGACGTACCTGTTGCTATTGAGATTACCCTCAATTCTTAGCAAATTGGATCGCCCATGATACGAAATCGCACCCCAAACATTAATTCCGAGTGTTAGGCCACTATGTCGTTTGATAACGCACTCTGGAAGGCAGCGTCTCACACGAATGCATTTATCATGGTCTTACAAATTGAAGCGTGATTCATCTGAAAAGACAACTTGGTGCCAATCAGCTTGCCAGGTCCTGTGCTCATGAGTCCATTGCAGGCGCAGCCATGGATGGTTTGTCGTGAGGGGAGTCCTGAGTAAAGACACCCTTGAAAGCAATCCACGGTGAAGCAGACGATGACGAATTGACGAAGCCGACATTAGTACACTTGTAGCAGTAGACCAACGTGCTGCCAACGGCCATTCACCGGCACGCGGAACAACTATCGATCATCGCGCTCACTTTACCTTCCAACGTCCACTGCTACTTTTTAGAGTTGTTCGGTGCTCGTCGGTCCACTGCTTCCAAACTCGCATCACTGTGGAACTGTTCCGCTGCACACAAGCTAATATTGTACAATAGGAAAATCCTCCTTCTCGAAGGCCGATAATCCTGCCCCGTTCAAACTCCGTAAGTTGTTGGAATTTCTCCTTATTTTGTCGTGGAGTTATACAAAGGTCTCACTAAAAGTTCGCCACTAACAAATATTCATTAACTGTTTCAATTATTTATTAACTATTCTCAATTATTATTCAAATATTTATTCTATTTATACGCTTTAAGCATCAGTTCAGAGGGCGCTGCGCACGCCCCACATGCGTGGTGGCTCCGAAACTTTACTATTTTACGTAACATATTATAATTAATATTTGCTGCAAAGTTCATTTAATTCTGATTATTTCTTCATGGTGTTGCATTTTTTACAAACAGCAGTGCACTTAGAAATAGTAAACTATGGTACGTATTATTTATTCCAGCAAAAAATTTATTAATATCATTATTAACTTATAAAACCTTCAAAACGTGGCTGATGACGACCCGAACTAAGTATACATGATTCAGTGCCTCAGCTATCCGAGCGCGCTTGATGTCGAGTGGAGCCGTGTAAACCCAATTCAACGTAATCCACCCAAGCGGGACGATTCATTTACATTCACTCCACAGCAAAAACGCGCCTAAAAAGTTTTCATTTCAATAAAAGACAGCTCTCTTCATAAAATCTCATTAGCATGGGAAAGTCAGGCCGCACTTGGCAAAAAAAAAAAAGTATTTTTAATTAGGGGGGATGTGTTAATCGAGTGCTAGGAAGGAGCCAGAGTCAAATGTTCTAAAAATTCTGCTGAAGAAAGTGTCAGCAGCCAGTTACATGGATTTGCAAATTTTCAAGAAGTATGTAAGTCTCTTAAGAAAATTAATTTTTTGTAATACAATTACAGGAGATGAAAATCATTAATGGAGATTCGTTTGAGAACAGTTTTCTTTTTCTGAAGAAAGGCTGCACGTGCTTCGTATTATATAAGTGCGAGAAGCCAAAGATGGCTTAAGTGCAGTGCCTAGCGATAGATACTATACGAAAGTGCGCATTCTCAAATATGTCTGTTTCAATGAGAAAAAAAGATGAGATATTTACTGTGTAACCTCTTATGAAGTAACATCAAATTTTCTTTTCAAATATGTTAATAAAAAGTTGAAAACATTGTTTATACTACCACAGATCTTTGTTCATTGAAAATACGGCCTTAGGTACAGTACCGTTTGATTGCATAAGCATAAGCCATGGAATAAGGTTTAACCGTTAGCTCGAAAACATTATCGCTTTACGTGAAATCAAAATCATTTGTCAGATGCGTCATTTAAGGTATCTGCCTACGTTCATGAATCAATGTTTGAAAGAAATTCAGAATTCCTTTTTTTTTATCCTTGCCATTTTGTGAAGGAAAAAAAAAATCGGGTTGCCAGAAAGAAAAAATTTAACACAACAGAGAACGAAGAAGGTCTATGCTAAAAAAGTGGTGAGTATCTGATATTAAGCATTGTTTTATAAAAGACTTTTTTGAAAATTATATTTTTTCTGTCAAAGTTATGTTACTTAAAACCTGGTATCTAAAATTTTATGAATGTATTTCTTTCATATTTTGTCTACATGTTATTTAAAGTATTACAAAGACAATGAACTAAGGATTTAGCTGAAGCATCAATAGTTTTATTAACCCTTTATCTACCGCATTATTATTTACTGCAGTTTTTTTCATGCAATATTTTTTTTTGAATCCCTACATTGAAAATTAATGGATGTACATAATCAAAATACTCAACTTTGGGAAATTTAATCCGTTAGAGCTAATTAATTAATTAAAGATATTCAATTGCAAAATTAATTATATACACTGTTCACTTAAAATAAATAGTCAAATCGTTTTCTAAGGTCTTCATTAACTTACAAACAAAATAAGACAATTAAATTTTGACATTAACTATTCTTAAGGGACAAAAATGATAATATTCGCAATCTGCTGAAAACGCAGTCAGCTGAAAACGCAATTTCTGCAATAAAACTATTCGCCTTCCTCGCTAAAATACTCATCATAGAACCCGTGCTGCGATGTATCTTGGAAGAGTGAATTTCAAAGAATATTTCTGTTAGGTAACGTCAAAATATTCGTAAAAATGTGGTTATTCTATGTAACTTTAAAGTGAGTGGTACTTATAAGTACCGTCGGTAGGTAAAGGGTTAAATTTATTTTTTACAGTTTATTGTTACGAACACCATGTATTTTATAAAATTTTCAATAAAAAATTTGCAATGAGCCATAACTCTTTGGTAATTGCAAATATATTTAAGATTTTAGTTTATTGCCTTAATAACTGTGTTAAATACGTTGTGTAAAACGCAATTTAAATACATGGCTTTGAATTACATGCAAAGTGTTTTGAATTTCGTTATAACTTTCGTCAAAATTTACCGAAAATACCTCCTTTTAACAAACTTAAATTATCAGAAAATTTACTGATTAGTATTTTTCATAATGTAAGTCATAAACACTAACAAAATAACACAAATTTACTAATCGCATGGCATTTTAAAAATCTTGTCACCGTACAGATGTATTAATGATCTTTTATTAATTCGACACACCTTATCACAAATACAAATACATAATATTTAAAAAAAACTATTATTAAGATTCTATCCAACAAAATTCATTGTCCGTTTTTGCTTAAGGATTAAATACAAAGAAAAATATCTATTATTTATTTATTTATTTATTTTTACATTGGATGTTTGTTTTTCTCATTCTCAGTTACACAAAAACTGTATTCATTAACTCAAAAAAGTTTCAATCACCTGCTTGCAAAAATTATATTAATTGTAAATGTGTAATTGAGAGAGTTTTCCTTTCGTACAAATTTGAAACAATAAGATACTGATACAGAGCTTAATAATTACTCTAATTCTATGTTCAAGAAATGTTTTATTCCTATTGTGTTTCTAGCAAGATGTCAATTGAGAAATGAACTCTCGAATCGAGAATAAATGAAAAGCATCCGCACCAAGATTTTGATGATATTTTTTCAGTCTAGAGGATTTCAAAGCCGGGAGAAGTCATTTTTACCAATGCGCAGACTCGTGCCAAATCACTTTACAGCGAATTGCGCGAAAGAGCAAATCTGTGCCCAGACGTGTTATACAATTGCGGAAATTACCATTGAATGCGCGAGGTAACGTCATAGATACAGGAAAAGTCTAATGCTTTCTAGATTTGTATGCACATGCCAGATTTACTTTGCAAGAGAGTAGTGCTATATACGTCGTATTCACAAAATCATATTATTTAAGTAAAATTACAGGAAATACTAAAATAAGACAAGCCATTAAAAGAAGCCTCTGGTTATACATTTCTTGAATACAATAATCAGCAGATGCTGTCTGTCACGCTTATATTTTTTACTGAATTAAAGACTTTTAACCCCTTAAGCGATTTGCCCGTGTGCTGCCCTGTTTTGTATGCTATTTTGCTACTTAATATTGTGATTCTGTCATATGTATATACATATTTTATTAATTGTAATTATTTAATAAAAAGTAACTGAAATAAAACTTTTCTTTGTTAACCTTTGTAGAAATTGAGACTTAATATTTTTTTTATATTTCTTGTTTTTAATTTTTATGGTGCATTATTTAGTGCTAATATTTTGAAAAAGTGATGTAATTTATCTATGACATTGAAATGCTTTTCGTCCGGCATTTTTTGTGTGGAGAAGCTGAGAATTAGTATGCCGTTTAGTTACAAACAATAAAAAGATGTGCGTTTTTTTGGAGAATTTTGGGTAAAAAAATAAGGGGTTAAGATGTAAATATTTCTTTCGAACCAAATATCTCTAAAAATATACAGATAAGGAGGAGGTTATTTCAGGAGGCTATTTTCTATAACAGAATCGATTAAAACTTCAGAAAAAGTTGAATTTTTCGAACTCCCCTCATTTCTGTTGAAGATAAATGGCCTCTTCCAAAACAAAATCGCCTTTCTGGCAGCGACGGCAGTTTTTTCTTTCGCACAACCACAAGATCTCCACCCATAACAAAGAGCAGCCCCGAATAATTCTCAGCGGAGGGAGAGATGAGAGCGCTTACGAGGCAATTTATCTTAATTTGGAACGGACGACCGCACATTTCGATGGAAGGCGGCACTTTTAGATCGCTTAAGAACTCCTTTTCCATTGACGAGTTACGAGGGTGATTCGAAGTTTTATTTATTTTTGAGACACTATATGTACTACATTTATATTTTAAAGAGAATTTTACCTTTCACTAAGTTGTTCAGAATAAATAAAGACGAGTTTAATTGTTTTCTTTTAGAAATAAAGCATTCGTTGATGTTACTGAGGCACTGAATCGATAAGAATTTTCCTTTTCGTTTTGGAAGTTGACATTTCCTATCATTTGAAATATTTGATACAAAGAGTTTTGAAATGATTTTAATTCCATGGTAGAAGATCAAAGAAATCATGCTTATTTTAGTGGAATTTGGAAGTGACACTGCAAATTTTGCTGTGGATGACTTGTGACTCTTTTCAAAAATCTTAGATCTTTTTTGTTTACTTTTAACTACTCAAAAAATTTAAATGGAGTACATTTTGTTAATATTCTCTTTGTGCGAATCAGAGTTAGAAATAAAATCTCGCAGAGAAAATAATCCCAAATTTTAAAGGGGGGGGGGGGGTGTTTTAGTGAGTTAATTCAGCCAAAGTGTGGAAAAATATAATCTTTTTCTTTCATAAATGCGTGTTCACTTGCTTTCGAAATATCCATTGAAGTATCACTTTTCATAAAATGGAACTAACTCTTTTTTGCCAAGTCTTAGCTTATTATTTTGCAGTTCCTTTCTATTCCTTTTCAATTAATAATTTTTTGGTGCTCATTCTTAGAATAATTTCCGGTCTTTTTCCTTCCTAACCTTATTTTTTTTCTCTTTGCTTCTTCTTTTTTGTTTTGTTTTGTTGTTGTAAAGAAAAGTATGCGTTGTCTTTTAACGAAAACCTATCGCGTTAAATATTTAAAGATGCATTTTATACTGTTGTTCCTCCATATAAAAGAACAGGAAAATAAAATTTGTTCCTAAATATATGCGAAGAGCTATCGTAGTTTAAATATTACTAAGAAATAATCGAGATGTCTGGATAAAACTTATTCTGCGTATTAATATATTATAATATTGTATAAATATAAGAGTTATTTATATTGACTTGTATATGGGGTTCACTGGCGTAGTAAGTTTTGAGTAGGCCGCGAATCAAAACTTCTTCGGGGCTCTTTTTTAGAAAAGAAAGCCCTGTTGGTGGTATTCTAGCTACACATGTTGGGGCCCTGTATCATTGATACGGCGGTAGCTACGCCTCTGATGGCGTTTCATTAAGCCATGGACTGAAGCAACCTGCAGTATGGAGAAGATAGAGGGGGCCACAATTAGATTAAACTCCTCTCCTTGAAATGTTACAGCGCCCTGAAAATTCACGATGAAGTGATGACAGTATATAAAATGATAACCCGCGTTTCAGCTATATGGTGAAAAAGAAATTTTCAAATTGGCTACATGGCCCTCATAGACATTATAAGACCATCTTTCAACCACTGTGGGGCTGGAGATTTGACAACCCAAACGAAGCCATTTAAAGAGACTGATCAATGATCTTCAACGGAATCTGTTGAGTTTAGGACGGCTGCCTTTGAAAAGTCTACGTGGAGAAATGTATAACTTCATGGGATAACCCTTTAAGACCCAACCCGCAAGATCGTGCGGGTTAGATATTCTTAAACGTGTTTGCTTCTGGAATAGTCGTATGTAAGAAAATCGCGAATCTAACGATTGAGCTGGTTTGCAGAAAGTGTAAAGTGTTACTGTTTATCGACGATGATTGTGGTCCATGTTTTACTTTCAGCTGGCAAATCTAGCTTTGTTTTCGAATACAACGACAACACATCTTCTTTTTATCTGTCGTAAAAAGGTAATTATCAATATATTTCTAATTGATTCAATATAAATTTTTGTATTAATGTTTAAATAATTGTAAAATAGGAAAGATATTAATTATACTCTATTAATGTTGCTTCTAGGATTCGGGATTTCGTTACCCGCACGATCGTGCGGTTCGGCGTTATTTGAGTCACTGCAGCTGTAAAGGTAAGTATTCAACATGCGAATTTTCTTTTCTGTTTCAATAATTTTGATGAAAGTCATAAAAAATTATATATATATATATATATATATATAGTTATACAATTAATACCAAATTTTCTTGGGGATCGCCTAGGATGTGTCCCTTTTTTTGTTTCTTTCTCACTTTCTTGTAATTAATTTTCTCTTTCATACTTTTGTTGAGGAGTATGGCATTTTTATCTTCTCTACAGACATCTGTATCCATATCTCTTCCTTCCCCACGCCCGGAAAAAAAGAACTCTGGGTTTTCCGGTGGGAGATAATATGGTGTGGTTTAAATAAATTATATATTTTTTTTTTAAATAATAAAATTTTCTGATACATTTTACTATTTTTCATGGAATACTGTGCTAACTTTTAACCAAAAACTTTTTCAGGTGTCTAAAAGGAGAAGGATCTCACACGAGAAGAAATTTCGCAGTTGATGAATAAATCAGATTTAACTGTTAGATCCGACCTTAGTGATCTCTCGGATGATGACAAAGCTACGAACAAAAAATATGAATCGCGTATACTGGAAGGAGAATCAAGTTCAGATGAGAGCGATGAAGAAAAACATGGGAATATATTTGAAATGGAAAGACAATTTTGGATCATTATTTACAATAAAAGTCTCTCTTGAACACATTCATTCCATTGATTTGGCTGTTGCAAATTGTTGGTTTCTGTGCAAACAAGATGCAGTATCAAATAAAATTCCTCTAAAAAGCAAAATGGATCGCTTAAAATTTAAGTTAGAGATAGCTAAAGCGTTATCAGTTTCTCCACCTAACAAAACTATTTTAACTGATGATGAAGATAACAGTGTTGTTATTCCACTCGCAAAAAGATCGAAGTGTTATAATCCACCAGCTATACATGTCATGGCTTTTATCCTGGAGATTCCAGGATAAAAGGCTTGACATGTATAGCCCTTTACGATGTATTGATAAAATTTCAAGGCCTCGTAAGCGCAGATTTGAAAACTACGAAAGCAGTTCGAAAACATGTTGTGAAAAATGCAATGGTTATTTATACTTGTCAAAAACAAAACAAAAGATTTTTACAATAAATAAATAATGAATAAATAAAAGAGTTAATTATACATAAATAATTTCCTTATATGTAACAATTTTATTTGAATTAAGATTGTTTCTTCTTTCAACTTCGATCTAAAAATGTAAAATTTCATAGGTGACCTGTTTCACAGGTAACGCCCAACTCGCACGATCGTGCGGGTACCGTCTACGTTCCAGGGGCGGGGGAAATTTTTTATTACTTTTCCCAGTGTCAATGGAGTCTATATAGTATTAATAAGCGGAAGAATTTAATATTTAAAGATAAAAATAATTTGGGTCTTAAAGGGATATCTATGAACAGAATATAAAGACAACAATAACAAATGCAATTAACTATGTAAGAATAAGAAACAAAATTAAGTTTATACCTCGATTCAATTATTCAAATTTTGCGATGCAACGTCGAATATATATATTCAAATATGATTCCAAAACTAACAACCTTGTTTTTATTTTTTCACTACAAGAATATTCAAAATTCTCTTATATGAATCTACATAACTGAAATAAAACTTAAATATACTTAATTAAGTACATTTGGAAATTCGAAAAGTAATCTGAGATTGTTAATTAAGATTCAATTTTATTTTGAAACTAATGTAGCCGTTCTGTGGATTTCCATCCCATAGAAGAAATACAAGAACTGAGCTTGAAAGTGATAGCTATTGTATTCTCCCAGACAGTGAGAAAAACCATCGATGGAGGAAAACCGCTTCTTTTTTTCCCCGAAGACATAAAACTTGATAAATATCAACCATTGTCTTACGACAATGGTTTTGAATGGAATCTTTACACGCATCGAGAAACTTGTGTCAACAGCGTCATTAACTCACGAAACGCCGCCTCATTAGGGCGCTGACAGTCGTCGTCAGTTATCGCGAGCCGCACGCGCTCTACAAGTGACACGCGCTGCACAAGGAGACACCTCACTCTTAGGAAGAGATTTGGTTCGAAATATATACTAATCGTCCTTTCACGTGTCGTTTTTCTTTTTTTGTATTTTAGAGCTAAACTTTCCAAAATGATACGACTTATAGAAGTCAATTTAAGTCTTATTGAGTGGTAATTATATGAACGTTATTTGTCAAAATGGGCCTTTGAAAATAACTAGGGGCTGCAATACCGGACCAAAAGTCTAAGAGCGGTATTCGGTATTTTTTAGATTTCAATACCGGTTTTAATACCGGTAGTAGAAATTTTAGAAAAATAAAGAAAACACAGGTATCTTTGTTTTATTTGACAGTTTTATTAGAGAGTGTAAATATCACAAAAAATAATTTGTAACTTATAAATTATAGCAGTATATTAAGAATCACAGAAAAGTAAAGGAACATATTATTCATTTAAAAAATAAAAAAAGTGTACGTATCACTATTCAGTCTGTGGTACTATTACAAATTTTTGAAATTTGATCTTAAAAAACATAATGCATCAGTTGTACTGTATGATATGCAACTACAATGTGAATAACAATCTAAGTAATTAAAAAAAAGATATCGAAATATTACACAATTTCTTCACAACCACAACCTTGTTTTCACAGATACGGATATCATATCAGACTACGAATCCTGCGCGTGTGCAGAATCGCTCTGAGCTGTAATAGGATAGTTTTGGCCAGACTCCTTGGATGATTCACATATTTTATCACTTCTCTTGATTGTACGATGCAACTTTATATTCACAGTCAAATTAATTTCGACGGCTAGGGAGATATAAAAATAAAAACGAATACTATTTTGCTAGGTTGGCGATCCCTGAATATATAGCGGAGACAATTTTAAAAATTTCTGGTAAATATTGAAACAACGGTATTTAAACTTGTGAATACCGGTATTACAAAATTGTACAAATGGCTTAAAATACCAGTATGCGGTATTCCGGTATTGCAATCCCTAGGTGTAAAGGAGCACATTAGGGCATCGATTCAAAGTTAAGTCTTAGGCCCTAAGCCGGATCATGCATTCATTACAAACCCATAACATAACATAGGCTTTGGGTTCTTTAAAATCCACCCCCCTCCCCCACACGCAACCGTTTAAAATAATTGTGTATGAAGTCACATTTATACAGTTAGAGGAACTCAGAAATAAGCACTTCAGTTTTAAATACAATAGTACCTCGAACTTATGCGATAGGTGGTACTGAGAGATAACCGCGTAAGTCGGGGTATCATTTCACCTATAAATACATATAAATTATTTTTAGTTGGGACCGGAGACGAAAGAAAGTAATAATTTAGAAAAATAAAATGTTTGATAAAATCTTAAGTAACACAAATAGGAAATCTCGCAAGCCGAAATTATTTTGATGTAGAAGGTTTCATAAAATTTGACAAAGTAGTCTGCAGTCTTAAAGATTATATTTTCTCTCACAAAATTCCCTCGTAGCATGCTAATAATTTCTTATTCCTTATTTTGTTGAAAAAATACTCTCTTCGTTGAAGTTTGTACTCTCTAAAACTTGTAAACCTTTTTCAATTAAACTGTCCAATTCCCAACCGTCATTTGATTTTCTAATTGAACTGGGTTCTTTAATGTCTTGCTCTTGCGCATGCATTTCTATGAACTCTTCAATTGTCAAATTCCTGATAATTAGAATCTAGCAGTTCTTGAACGTCCCCATCATCCTAAATTTCTTTCACTTTTTCAATTACATTACCCATTTCATGAGGATCTGGCACGAATTCACCTGAGTTTCAGAGATTAAAAAAAGAAAAGACGAATGGACGAGATTTGAAAATTGCGTAAAGTCGAGGTATTATTGTCCGTTCGGTTGCGGACACACTTTTAGGCAAACAAGAATTTCCGCGCGATTTCATGTTTACTTTTTTAGCTTAACAAACGTTCAAGAGGTTGTTTAAAATGCTATTCCGATACACTGAGTAATTCGTCCTCCATTCCCTTCAACACGAAAAGCGCAATGATTTATTTTTAAGAACGAATCCGTTTTGTTATTTATCCAAGCTAAAACACCTTAACCATGTTTTAAATTTACGAGTGACTTATAAATCATTGTCAGGAAAGCAACATGTGTAGTTAAATCAAAGAATACTTCTTCCCTCAAAGCATTTTGAAAATGGATTTTGCAAGACTTACGATTAAACATTATACGGATATGAATACTAATGATCAGTTAATAGTTTAAAACGAGAGCTAATAATTTAATAAATAAAATAAGAAAAAGTATTTTTAGTAACTGTTAAATTAGATTAATTTAATAATTAAATCTTTAATCAATTCAATAGGTGAGACCAACCCGCGGCATGCGTGGCACAATGAGGCACGGCGGAGTTGTAACTGTGGCACGCTACTACAGATTGAAAAATTTAAAAATATAAATACAATAATACAGTTTTATTACGCAATTTTATTTACAATTTTGTTGAAATGCGGTTGTCTCAGACAAAAAAACCTTCAAAATTGATTTAAAACTAGCTGCATGGCCCGGCGTTGCACGGGCTTTTTCGAATGTATAACTTCATGCCAATGGAAATTTCCTCTTTCCCTCTCCATGTCATTATGTCCAGGTTTGTGTGTGATTTCTATATTTTGTCAATAAAATTCACTTTTTCGAAATATCTTCCACCTCTTTGCCCCGTCGAACGGGTCTGTTTTCTCTCCATTTATCCCGGAGTTGTACGGGCATTTTCCCAAGAGTATAACTATATCCCAAAGGAAATTTCCTTTTTCCCTCTCGATGACAGCACTTCTGGGTAAAGGTGTATGTGCGATGTGTGTGATTTCTATACTAATGTCATTAAAATTATTTTTTGCGAAGTGTCGTCTCAATTGCTTTCCCTTGCAGACAAGTTTATTTTCCTTAGCTTTTTTTACCAATATTATGGGACATTTAAATAATTTATATTAAATATTATAGGTAACAGAGTGTACTTTTCTACCATAATTGGTCATATACTTTCTTTTGTGAACAACGTTTTGTTCTTTTGTCTCGATTTTGGACAAAAAGGATTCTACACATTTCCCATTAATGTATATATTATCTACCAAAGTTAATTATGACAGGTTTAAAAATTTAATATATCCCTTTTGAAGGATTCATTCAGTGCTAGGTGGGATGATTTTCAAGATAATAAAAAAATGCTGATCTTTTCATACATGCTTCTTCATAATTTCTCTGTAAGGTGTTAATTGTTACCCACCTGAAATCCAAATCAAAGGTTCTACAACAACATACTATATTGAAAAGCAAATATAAGGAACTTATTTATAAACTACAAGTTGATCCGAAATGCATTGAGTTTTGGCAAATATTGTTGTAGTTTTAGATCCCCACATGTTTGATAACAAATATTTTCCATTATGAATATAATAAACATTGTGACATCTCACGCGTCCTTTCTCTAACATAACCTCTGTGTTCTTTGACGGCCACGATTAATGGCAATTTAGAGAAAATTCCGTTCAGAGAAGATAGAAGTGTTGATAGACGGCTTACCTAGAATCAAAACACACAATCTCGCCATTCAACCAAGGTACATACCATTGTACGCCCAATTGGAGAAATATTTGAAGTGGATTGGACGTTGCGTATTCAACCAAGGTAGGAAGATTATATTCTGAACGCAAATATATTATTGAGATTGAGATTAGGCGGATATAATATAATTATATTGATAAGTGATCTAATTGCGCGATCTGTGTTAATTAAGACTACATGTTTTGGTTTATTCTCACTTAATATAAGTTTGTTCGATATCTAAGTAAGATTCTTAATAAAAGTCATATTAAGAATTCTAAAATGTCTCATCATTTCGAGAATCCCACACCTCTAACTTACGCTGAAACCCCACGACATGGTCCACGAAGATCGACCATGTCGCAACATAAAACCAAAATAACGCTTAAAATGAACTGATATGCACCTAAACCCACATAATTTTGTAAGCATCTTTAAGAATTAATCGTAATATGTGAAAATAACCGCAAACTCAAAAGCCACATTAAGCAAGTGCTGACTGTTTAATAATTTTTTAGAATTAAATGTTTTAAGTTATGTCACTTTTGTTTCAATTTTCAACCTAACTTAACTGACTAAACCTATAAAAGTGTATTAACAAAGTGTATTATTTGTACTTGTCTCATCTATTATTTTTATATTTCCACCATTTATATATATAGACTTGCATACAAAATGTGTTATTTGCTTAAAAATCCCAGTTTATATATATATTCTATATAAGTAACATTTTTTCACCTTTTGATAATATATATTTATATTTAAATATATATATTGTTTATCTAAAAAGTTGCAAGTGACACTCTCATAATTGTTTTATATCAGATGGTGGCACTCTTTGCAAAAAGTTTGGTCACCACTGGGTTAGACAAATGTACTGTCGAAGTTTCACGAGTCTACAATAATTTTTTCTTTGTGTTGGGATATTTTCCAACAGTGTGTACAGAGAGAAAGATTCCTCACGAAGAGAGCCAAACACTCAGTGTAAAATGCTCGATTAATTCTCGATTCTCAGATGTGTGCTCTCTTGCGATTTACCATCACAATTTAGTTCACGGGTTAAATACATTAGATTCAGTACAGCTCGCACACAAAGATATTTCTCCTATTTTATTAAACACTTCATTCTTACAATTAGATGATAATCGTGCCGATCAGAATGATTTAGATTTTGGATTGATTGCTCTTCCCCGCTCTTTCATTGTAACAGTTTTGTCAGGTGTTTTCCTTGTTTTTCCAAGACTGTTATTTTTCTCCTTCGCTCTGTTTCTGTTTTAATAATATTTCTTTGAGGGACAGTTAATTAATTATTCTTGATAAACAAGTTAATCATCCGTTACGCTTCTTTTCTCACAAAACACTTCTTTCTTTTTCTACATCAGAGTAATAATTAATTGCATTGCTAATGCACTTCACTGAACACTCGTTTAATGACTTATGAATTTTACAATCATCATTCTAAATTGATTTCAGCAAAATGTTACCGAATATGGAACAGGATAATTTTCATTAAATTATCTTATTTTCTCTTATTTCCGAAGAAGGCTAACATTTTGAAAATACTCAACTTCTTTCATTAGAACTCAACGTATTTTGTTTTATATATCGTGTTATATATAAGTAGCTGTAGCTTTAACTGCTTTTCTGCATTATGTTATCTTCTATAGCTAACATTAAAAAGCTACCACTGCTTTTCAGTGGATTCAAATTTTTTTGTTCTTGCTATCAGAGATTTTAAATAATATATAGTATTAATATATAAATTACGATACACACATAATTGTTTCTCTGAGGATTACAACTAAGGATACAATTTAAATAATTGTTTTTAAATTCTAATATCTGTAGGGTTTATTTCTGAGAATATTGTGGGGAGAATATAGAGTATGAGAGTTTGTTAATTCTTTTCTTGTTAAAGAATAAGATTTGGTATACTGATTGAAAAGCAGAAATGTTTCCAATCGTAATGTCTTCCTGGTTATAATATATATATATATAAACTTTTTCTCTTTTTATTTCAATCAAGAAATATAAACAAATAACGGGGTAGATTAACGTCTTGAAATTATGTTTAAAACTTCGTAATATTGTAGTCATATGTCTAAGATTTGCTATTCTATTATTGTGGTTATTCCATTTTCACCTGAACTGTTTTACTACGTTCCTACATTGTGTTTAGTATTAGTTACATTTAAAGCAATTTATTATATTATTTATGATATTCTCTCTTATATATACGACAAATTACGTTAATATTTTTTTGGAAAACAAGGCGTTTATTTACATAATTTAGACATTTCTTTATTTTTTATTTTTCAAGGTAGGAAACTACCCTACCCACTTTCATGTAATGAGTTCCTTTCTGTTGAACGTGGCAAGAAACTTGGCCTAGAAGGAAACAAAGCATTTATTGACATATTTTAGATATTGGGAGAGAGGCTTATCCGATCTTCCGCCATAAGTACAATTTACGGAAAGAGGCAGAGGAAACCTTCCCTGGTCTGTGATATCCGCAGAGAAATATATTTGGAAAATCGTAATCGTGTTTATGTGAAGGGAAATAATAGTTATTTTTTGAAATTATGCGTGTTGGCATCAGTGAGTCGCTGAGTAAAAAGGGCACGTGTAAGCCATTTCAATATTTTTCTACGAATTGATTTCTATGTAAGATTTAGGAAAAAAGTCCATATAGATGATTGCAATTTAAATAATATTGAGTTATATGTTGAGTGTTACAGAGTTTTCTCCTCGCTCACACAAAAACCTATTCTAAAGAAATTTTGCATTTTAAACACTATTATTCCATATTTAAAAAAATTGTTTTTGTTGATTCATGACATTTAAGTAGGTAGCATAGTTTTCTACATTCAAAAATGGGAAGAATATTAAAAAAATCAAGTTAAAATGAAATTACGGCGGACAGTGACAAAACACTAGCAGTTCAAGAGAAATACCGGGAAACTATTCTACGCTACTGCAACTAGCATTGCCTTTTTTAAATTCAATTCCCTGTTTCAGAGAAAGAAAGTATCTTCGGAAAACCTTAATTTTTTCAAGAGCCATTTTGAAATTGTTGAAACTCTGAGTTTTTCTCTCCCATGGAAACAGAGTTCAACGGAAGTCGTTGATGAGTGCGGGTCGCTAGAGTCAAAGTGACGGCTCTCAAGACAACAATATCTTAAATTTTAGAAAAATAAAATCTTCTTCAGCGTTTTTGTTTTTGAGTTGTGAAATATATCACAAGAAGAAATAAAAGAGGTCTGATGATAATGCGAGGCTAGGGTCAATTCCACAATTCAGCTCATTCTTGCCTGTTTTCCTCCTAAATGCTATCTTTACATGCGATTCAGCAAAAATTCAAAATTTTGTAGACATTCTACAGATTGTGTGTGTAGGAACCACGACAAGAAAAGAACAAAAAAGAAATTTATTATATATATATAACACATTATCTGTCTCTCTATATATAGATAAAGTGTTCTTAATTTAAAAAAATCATTCTTTAAAAGTACTCAACTTTTTTTTCATTCCAACGTACAACTTATTTATTTATTTGTGGAACATTCTGAACAGAGTTGCAATGGGTGGGATTCAAAAAGAAGCATACATTACGAGAATATAGATCTTTTTGAGAGGGGGAAAAAGACAACAACACTAAAACTTCTCACAACTTCTTTTTCCATTCTTTAAATCTTTATTCCTAAGGACGAAAGTCCTCACGTGGTGTCATGGCGAAATCTGGAGAGCACAAAATCATTTCTGGTGGCATTTTCCATTTCTTGAACTTGGTTTGAAGGGGAAGGAAACAAATACCAAAAAAAAACAAAAAAAAAACAGATAGCACAAAAAAATTTATCAGAATATTTGGATATATTTCTGAGGAATATCTTAGTATCGATTTACGGACTTCAGCTAGCCCTCTCCCCTTCCGAAAGACCTTCTTGTTAATGTATATGGATTACAGGAAATCAGTTTGATAAAACTGAGACTTGTACTAATTGGATTTTAATGTCTCGTCACATTATAGATATAGATCATCAATTATTTTCCCTCATGAGAGAGAAATGTCACAAACCTTATTTTGTTAAATTTCCTTTTAAATAAATCAATATCATTCTCTTTGTTCACGCATTTTAGGGCTTCGTGACGTACGTGTTTTCCTCAACACCAATTGTCAGACGATATTTTTAGACGTCTCTAGCGCTCATTAAAGCCTAGCAGACGATCTGTCTGCTGGAAAGTCCAATTGGGGGTGGGAAAGCGTGTGGTGCTAGGCAACCGCTCGGTGGATCGATGAACTCGCCGAGACGGCCGAATGGCGGCATATCGTT
>BMAV01000315.1:199108-218261 GCA_019973955.1 Trichonephila inaurata madagascariensis
CTGTCTTGCCAGATTGGATGATAATGAGTCGGCTCAACATATAGAGGAACAGAATTCAAGGGGAAACAAAAATTGCACAAAAAGGTGTTTCCTCTGAAACTACATATTACATAAATAAAGTACAACAATATTTACAGCATGTTATATACATTAAGTTTGATAGAAACCAGTACCATTCCTCTCCCCCCCTAGACATTTTTCATTTTCGACCCTAGCGTCGCATGGAATGTACAATCATTGTTTGGGATCGTACATGGTTATTACTGACAGTAAAAAAAGAGCAGATGACGATTTTGAAGCACTCCATTTAAGGGATACATGCTTCAACACTTCTTTCATAAAATATTTTAATAAATCAGCAATCAAAGCATTGCAATAATTTTAAGAAATATATCAGAAATGTAAACATATCAGAAATTCAGATTCTCCGAAATAGTACAGCTGATTTTGTATATCTCCCATGAATCAAAGTATAATCGAACAGTTTGAAAAAGATTGCGAATAAAAACGGGAGGGGGAGTAATAGTAAGTTTAAAAAAATTATGTCTGGATATGCTTTTAAAATATTTTTAAGTCCAAGTTTAGTTCATTTATTATCTTCCCTAGAAAGTGTAACGGAGTCAATTCTATCGTAATACGTCGTGTAGGGGAGCGATGCATGTTAAATTTGTCGAGAGCTGAAACATCCTCCCGTTGGTGAGGTGTGGTAATTAGGAGAGGGGTGTGCCAGCTCAGGTGTCGTCCAGGTCACTTAACCATGGTTCAAAATGACGAGGTCCGTCGCCAAAAGCCCCCGTGTAGCTGAACAGTGCGACATTAATATTCACTCACTCACTCTATTGTAATACGTAAGGATTTTTTTCAAACGTCGCGTGCGAACTCCAAGAATATTTCCAGCCTTTCGTAGTGGACTGACTGTCTAAAGTAATGTTTTTTTTAAACCAGGGGTTGCCAAAAATTTTAGGATTTCAGCTATATTTTTTTACATAAAATAACTTGTTCCCCATTAACAATAATGAATGATGATCTTAGAAGTGAATTCAAATGACCACACTTAATAAACAGATTACAGTTTATATAAAATTTATATACATATATCAAGTGATTACATCATATAATGCTTCTTAATTTGTTACTTAATTGAAATTTCTATATCATTATATTGAAAGTAAAAACTTATTACGAAAAGCAATAACAATAACATAACTAAACTTAACTCAGTGGCGCAACAGCCCATGAGGGCCAAGGCCTACTGTGCCCAACTCAGTATACGTGTCTTGGGTCCTGAAGTGAATGAGCAGATGTTCCGGTCAGGTGGTCAGTCTGACGTGAAACCCCAGTGTTAAGTTCCCAAGATAGCTTGGTACTCATTTATTGACCCATCGAAGGGATGAAAGGCTGAGTCAATCTTGCCCAGCCCTGGGGTTTGAGCCTCGGACCTGTGGTGTGGAAGCGCGAGGCACAAACCACTCAGCCACTGGGCTTCATAAACAATAACATACTACAAATAAAACACATATAGAAGTACCCAAACGTGTGTAAGCTTTGCAGTGTGCTTATGGTGTCGCACAAATTTTTTTTGTACAAAAAATGGGATCCCCACCCCGAAACATTTAAGAATCCCTGGTCTAAAGTGACACCTTTCATTTGCAATTGAAGCAAGAGACTAGAAAAGGAAATAAAAAAATGATCTCTCCTGAAATGGGTGAATTTTTTCTCTCAGGAAGATAATGCGTCACTAGAATTATTCACACCATAAGATAAATGGAAAATCCCTTTTATTATTACCGTTATTGCTGCGTCGGAAATCGCAGAGGACAGATTTCTGCATTTCCCGACAGAGAATAAAAAATTATCAGGCGTCAGGAGCTCTTATTACCTAGTCACTGTAAAAATGCCTTGAAATCATATATATAATTACTTTGGTGTTACTGAATTACACAAATAATTGAAAAAGTGTAATTTTTACCCTTAATTTATTTTTATTGATACTTCAAAATATTAGTTTTTAACTTCTTTTTATCCGCAATCATACTGAAATGAGTAAAATAGTCTAAATTTTTCTCATTTTAATAACCTTTACTTCATATCGATTGAATTGAAATTCTAACGTTGATTTTTAAAATAAGGAACTGTTTTGAGGGGGGGGGGAACGCAGACTAATTTTGAATGTGCTAATTTGTGAAAGCATTGCAACGAAGGTAATTAAACGAGTCTTTTTTTTTATCCCTCATGTTACAACGACACTTCAGTACACCGAATTAATTATTGTATAAATTACAGAAAAAAAACAATAAAAAAGCTAAAATGTCGACGAAGTGATTGAAATAATACAAAAAGCATCGTTGTTTGGACAGGACGAATATCCTGTGCCTTCTCACGATGAACAGTGACTGTTCTTGCAAACGAGATCAGCCAGTCACTGTGTCAGAGGAAACGGCGTGCATTTTTTTAAGGAAATATAAATAACCATCGGAAATAAATTGTTTCAAAATATTACAGAAATATTATACAAAAAACATCGAAAAAGTGACATTTGGTAGCAGGACTCGAACGTTTCGAATTAGATGAACACAGACGCCCGTTATTCTGAGAGGATGACAAAACTTTTCCTTAACTCAATATATTTCTTTGAATGTCCACAAAAAATAGATGTCAAGTATTGTAATATCCCGAACTTACTTGATAGGTGGCACTGAGTGATAACCGCGTCAGTCGGGGTATTATTTCGCAAATATATTCCTATAAAATATTTTTAGTTGGGACGGGAGACAAAAGAAAATTATAATTTAGAAGAAAAATGCTCCATAAAATCTTCGATAGCACAAATACAAAACCCCAAACCGAAGTTATTTTGATGTAGAACAAGGGTGTCAAACTCAAAGGCTTACTTGGGAGAAATAAACAAGGTTTAACTTTAAGTGGGCCGCTAAGAAAATCAAATTTCATAGAAACATTGGTTTATTTTGAATAACACATTATAATAAACATACATAAAAGAACAAAAAAAATTAATATGTACGTCCTGACACTCTTGACATCTCCTTTTTGCTTCTATCTTTCCTATTTTGGGGGAAAATTTGATATTTTATTGTATAGTATTGCCAATATGTTGACAGGGCCGCAAAAATGCTCGTTGCGGGCCACATGCGGCCCGTGAGGTTGACACCCCTGATGTTTAGAAAGTTTCATAAAATCCGACAAAGTAGTTTGCAAACTCATAGATTTCTTTTCCTCCAGCTAAAATCCCTCGCAGCAACTAATAATTCCTTTATTCCTTATCTTGTTGAAAAAATATGCTCTTCGTTTGAGTCTATATTTTCTAAAAAATTTAGAACCTTTTTCAATTAAGCTGAAGCCTTCTGTTAAACTCCCAATATACTGTCATTCGATCTTCTGATTGAATTGGGTACAAAGACATCGTTTCTAGACCCAAGGATTCTTCTTCGTTCAAATGACATAGTCGTCTCAAAGATCAGAGTAGATATAAAGAACACGCTTTAGCAATTATAACATGTAATAACAAACACACACTCCGTAGATAAGAAATAAATAACACAAAATAAATTATTACAGTTAAGCGTCAATTACGCGTGATACGTCCGAACATGTACATTAGTTAAACAGGGAGTGTGTAATCTGTTTGTGTAGCGTTCAAGCAAAAGGCAAATGGACGAGATTTGAAAACAACGAACTCGCGTAAGCCGAGGGATTACTGTAGCTCCCTAAGAACAAAAAGACCACTCTTCACCCCATTCAAATATACACTTTTTGTACATATCCATTGCGTGTGAATAAGGCTCAGTGGATTCTATGCAAATGTTGTAGATAGTAGTGGTTGGTTTAAATTAACATTACGATATATGTATATATTCAAGCACATTACGATACATCTTAAGGCTTGGGCCGACTGGGTCTCGGCTACAATGAGGGCCTCGTCTCGTTCTCGACTCAGCATTCATAAGAACATAATTCGAATAATTTCAACGGTCGAATGTTATTTCCGGTTGTATTCTCCGAAAAACTGGGTATTTTGGGCGATATACTAAATGGCTACATATTATGACCGTCGTTTATGTATATGCCTAGGCTACCACCATACACCATCATTACGCATTCAGTCGGCGGCTTGTGCGATTGTAAGTCCAGCATATTTATTTGTTTCGTGTTATTATTCTTACTAGTATTGACAACTTATGCTGTGTACTGTCTACTTTTAAGAGTCATAGGTGGGGCCTTCAATTGTGTGGAGGCCCAGGGACTACTTTTGAGTAGGGGCCCAGCGTCTCAAGAAGTCTTAAGACGTCCCTGGCTAAAAGTAATCCGAGGGCTCTGTGGAGACGTCTAGCAGCTTCCCCACTTTCTAACTTCCGTCAGAGTAGAGACTTTAAGCTCCGACTTATTTCACGAGCACACCACAGTTTCACTGCTCGGTGATTTCGCAGCATTTTTTTATTATTTCTCTACTAATCCTGCTACTACGTTTTTCCATGGAGATGCCTGTTATAGTGCTCTTATTTATATCATTCTATTAAGCAGAGATAAGTTCTTTAAGAAATAATCATTTCCTAAAACATCAAAAAGAAAATTGCATCGATAAAATTTTCAACATCTTTTCAAATCTATTTTTACGTAAAATGGTCGATTCTCATGCATCCTCTTTCAGAGGAGTGGAGTGGCCGCGGTAGCCTTGTGGTCAAGGCAGTGGCGCCCACAGGAAATTTTCAACGGGGGGAGGGGTGTCTAGGGTCGAAAGTTTACCATTCTCGTATCATGCCCCAATACTCCGCTCAGCATATTCTTCTGATTTTGTAGATTTTCAGTAACAAAAAACAGCAAAAAATTAACTATTGAAAAAATAATTAGCATTAATTAATAAAATTAATTATTGATAATAAATACTTGAATAAATTCTACGTTCTATATACATTGAAGTATAATTAATCAAAAAAAAATCAAGGGCTATGGGGGGGGGGGNCCCCCCCCCCCCCCCCCCCCCCCCCCCCCCCCCCCCCCCCCCCCCCCCGGACCCAGGGACTTTCCCTTGTGTGCGCCACTGGGTGAAGGTAACGGACTCGCGGTTGGCGTGTCACAAGTTTGAACCTAGTACCACCGAAAACTCGCCATTCAAGGAGGTGATGCGCGTTGAATCTGTCGAGGCTCAAACATCCTCCCGTTGGCGGGGCTACCAGCTCAGGTGTCGTCCTCGTCACTTGACCATGGTTCAAAATGACGAGGTCCGTCGCCAAAAGCCCTTGAGTAGCTGAATAGTGCGACGTTCATATTCATTCACTCACTTACTTGGAGGGATTGAAAAACGTGAAACGTTCAAGTTTCTTTAGTGGATAGTTCAATATTGGTAGATTAGGAATGGGAAGGACCGACTAGAAGCAGTATGAGATACACAGAATAACCCCCTTTCGCTCTCCCCCACGACTTAAGTCCCCTAATGCCAGAAAATTTTTTGGGGGAAAAGTTATATTAACGCCATACTATAAAGCAACACGAGGGCCTCTGGCAACTGCCCTCGTAATTTTGAGCTTCGGTGAAGTGACGAGGACATCTGAGCAAGCACCTCTCTCTCTAAACTACCGCACCCCACTAACGGGAGTACATTCAACCTCGACAGGTTTAACGTGCATCGGCCCTCGTCTACACGGGGTGGGGTGGGGGGAATTAAGCAGAAATTCAGCATTGTGTTTTTAAAAATTGTCGTCAAAACCTTATCAAAGCTTTCAACCCCCTAAAATGGAAACAAAACGTGCGAGGACTTTTCTCGAAATATTCTACTAGTTAAATATCTTACTTGTCGTCACAAATATTTAAATAACAAAAAAAAAAAAAAAACATTTAATTAAAAAATATTTATAATATCCTAAAAAAAGCGAATTATTTTGACACGTTTGTTCGAGATATTACAGTTCATTATATTCTCCAAGGTTATCTAGAGATGAATTTAGGTTGGAAGAACGATGCACAGCACACTGAGTGTACACAGTACACATTGAGTGTATATTCAGTTGTTGTGATGATATCGTTCACATAAAGAACACTCGTTTTTTGTTTTTTTTTGTTACCGAAACCATCGCTTTGTATTAAAATGTAAAATGATGATCTCGGATCCCCAAATCTGATAATTTATCTGCTTTACTCCTTTCGGGGATTACAAACTTAATATATAATCTTTAGAACAAATTCCTTTTTTGCCGGTTTCTCTTATCTATTTATAGCAAAATACAGTTTTTTATAACCAACATAAAATATTTTTTTTTTGTTGTTGATTATTTTTTAAGTCTCTTCACTGTTGTGGTTTTCAAAAAGCAAAAGTTCATTTGTTAATCCTCCTGCAACTTAATCCCCCGAGGGCGGAAGTGAACGATCATTGAACTTCTGGGTCTTCAGCAACCAAAAGGGTTGAGAAATGACTTTTATGGAAAACAACAATTTCAATAGACACTTCGATGTGTGGAAATAATCCATCACAGACTGTGTATTGTACGCTATCTATATGCTTGTATTATGTTGTGCACATTCTCACTTATTAATGCTTTTCCTCTTGTAAAAGGATTCACAGTTGGGCCATTTTGAATTTGCAGAACGTCTACCTTTTCTAGATCTTCTAATCGCAGGATATTAAAAACTTTCTTTTATCGTTTGTTTCCTAGAGTATTACCATAAATATATACAGAAGCCGCTTTGAGTATCGGAAATTGACGTTTCTAATGTCATCTGAACATATTTATGCCCAGGGAAACATTCCTATTTTAGTAAGTGGCCACTGTAGCCCAGTGGTTAAGGTAGGCGTGTCATGAGTTCGAGCCTAGAACCGCTGAAAATCCGCCATGTAGGGGCCGATGCACATAAAAAATGTCGAAGTTCAAACGTCTTTCCGTTGGTGTGGGAAGTCAGGAGAGTGGGGTACCAGCTCAGGTGTCGTCCTCGTCACTTGACCATGGTTCAAAATGACGAGGTCCGTCGCCAAAAGCCCTCGAGTAGCTATATAGTGCTACTTTAATATTCACTCCCTCCTATTTTAGTAAAAAATTATTCATTCTTTAGTGAGATGCAATTAGAAAAATTTATATAGGACAGAGTCAAACTAAAATATACGAACACTTGGCATTGATTGATTCATGAAAATCTATATTCATTTATTTTTACGGAAGAGCATCCAAATTTGATTGGAGAAAAATGTTTGTAGCAAAACGAGTCTCGACTCTTTTTTTCCTTCAGAATGCATCCAGGACTTTTTCTTGCTCCAACATCGATGGATTGATCCCTTTTCCTAGAGAGCAACACAATTGTACCTGAATCATTTTCAATGGATTACAATGAACTCCACATATTTTGGATGAAAAATAAATTCTGAACTTAACATGTTAAAGGTGAAAAAGTGATATGTTTATAGTGCGGCACGAAATTAGATAAAGTTTTCTTTTATGATTGAACACTTTGAAGCAACATTAGGGGTATTAGACACGGACCTCCTAGTTTCCAGCCACGGTCGAGTGACGTGGAAGCTGGCATCCATAACAAGGCAATGACTTTGAACCCCGACAGATTGAGATACATTAGCCCCTCTACCCCACGGCTCTTCAGGACTTGAACTTTCGTCTTGGCCTAACTAACCACGAATGTAAGGTTTCCTTTCACTTTTAAGCGTTCTTCGATAATAGCAAGAACTTGAGATCATGGCGATACACAAATACGTAAAATAGTTTACAACGCAATCATGATAGAGAACAAGTAATAAGAAAAAAAATAAGTCAATTCCTTGCATATTTGAATGGATGAATAGAAAGTATTTTTTTAATAATTGGAAATTTGAACAAGATATATATATATAAAAGGGAGAGAGTGAACTAATAGTAGAAATTGAAAAAAGAGCATGATTTGTCTGTATTGTTGTAACAATGCAAAATAGTTTGGCTGAAAAACCGGTTTTCGACGCTCACTTTTGTCATTGTTTTAACAGTTACATTGTTATAACAATGGAGACGAATCTAAGTTGGCGTCGAAAACCGGTAATTATTTTAACTTAATTAATGAACTAATATTCGAAAAAACTGTATTAACATCAAGTGCCATCCACTACAAGTTTAAGAAAATGTAATTGAACTTGATAGGATGAATAGAAAGTATTTTATTAACGACTGAAAATTTGAAGATAAATATATAAATAAATATGTATAGGAAGAGAGTGAGCTAATAGTAGGAAATGAAAGATAATGATCTAAAAAAATAATCCATTCACATAAAAATCTCTCCGTTCTTTTTTGACGTACAATACGAGAAATGTGTACAATATTTGTGCAAAACAAAATAGATTATTTTTCCTGGTATTTTCACTTTCAAGCCACACATTTTTTTTATGAATGAATTATTATCTTCCCTCTGATTCTTCGATTTCTCACGTGTTTCGTTTCTGAATTTCAGGAAGGAGCCTCCAACCATCCGCTCGTTCGTACATCTGTTGTAATCTGAAGGTGAAATAATACGTTTTCAGGAGCAAGAGGCATAAAAAAGGTAACGCACATTTCAAAATTTTATTTCATTACCAAGACACGTCATAGTTTTCCTAAAATAACGCTCAATAAATTTTATTTTTGTACGTGTGTTTTTTCAATGCAATTGTACTCATTTAAGAGAATCGATATTCAGCAGATATTCATTTTCTTTTTTTCTAATGCAATTCAAGATCGTTCAATTCTGTCACAGATAATAACACTCGATTTGCACAGCTTTCATCGTAACCTTTACGCAAGCGTAGCTGGTCTTTAGTGGTACTGGGCTCGAACTCGTGACAAGGCAAGCCACTGTCCGATACCTATACCACTCGGCTACCTCGGCCATGGGCACGTCATGAAATTATATACACAAATTTAATACTTATTTTGATAACTTGTACGGTTTATAATTAAAATTGTATAGCAGATTTACATCAAAGTACATTATTATTGAATTCAATACATTATTATTGTTTGTAAGGGGGGCGCGATGAAAATTATGATTGAAAATTTGGGTCGCGAGTATAGAAAGTTTGAGAAGCACTGCTCTATAGGTTAATTTTCTTATAAGTTTTGACGGTTTGTTTGATTTTATACTTATATAAAAATTTTATATTATGATATGTATTTAAAAGAAATAATTCTAAGGAATTCCCTAAACGTTTTCGGTGAAAAATAATGAAACTTTTAAAACAGGCATTAGCTTGAAAGTTTAGCAAAACGCCTTCACACACTGATTGAGGATTGAGATCAACAACTTAAGATTTTCAATCAAATCTATTTTGAAACGAAATTTGGTTTCATTTTAAGGTTTCTGTCTTTCGTATTGAACCTCGTCACTTGACCCTGGTTCAAAATAACGAGGTCCGTCGCCAAAAGCCCCCGTGTGGCAGAATAGTGAGATGTTAATATTCACTCACTCACTTTCGTATTGAGACGATATCTAGGACGTCTTTGCAGTTTGGGGAGCTTAGAAATAAATTCCTTTCATTGTACTTTTGGTGTCCTTAAAGCATTAGCTTGAGTCATCTTATAATGAAATAACTGGGTTTCGTAATATAAAACTCGCTCTTATACACCATTGGAAATAATTTAAAATAGGTTTCTATTTTTCACATTTGGGGTTTTTATTTAACTGAACTTATATAAGTGAATTTTTGAGATAATTTATACATATTTCAATTTGAAGCCTTGCTTAATCGAATGTTGCTATTAGAACTCCTTGTTCAAATCTTTGAATTCATACATTTGAGTTTCCTATAGAACCCAAATTTTAATTTTCAGAATCGTTTAATTTTACTTTATGTGTGTGAACTGTCACAGTTACAAGAGAAATTATCTTAAATAGCGAAGTAATAAATAGCGTCTGGAACTTTTGGACAACTTTTTAAATCCGATTCTGACGGATCCGCTACAAATTGATTTTTTTTTACTATCAAAGGTGCAACAGTTTAAAGTATGTTACAGTTTTAGAGGGCTTTTAAGTGTTTAAATTTATTTATATATCGTTTTATATTGATATCTTCCACTGTAAACTGTGTTACAGTGAAATATTTGAGGATGATTCTTAATGTAGCTTTATAGTAAAGTTTTTATATTATTTTTAACTCCGTATCTTAAATTAATCAAAAACTAGTTAAAAGTAAGAATTAGCTTTTAAAGATTTCATTAATATCGATAACAATTCTACAGAGGTTTCTAACAATTCCCTTTCTGGATGTTTACATGCTGAAACCTCGAATCGACGCACAACAGTAACAAACGAAACTAAGTCTTCTACAAGTAGAATACAATACATTTAAAAGAGAAAAAATATTAAAAAGTTATTGAAAACCAAATATATATATATATTTGTTTTACAGAAAAATATGAGTTCTCTTAACACAAGTGATTCTCAACCTTTTTTTTTTCTCGCTGCGGTGCACTTTAAACAATTTCAAAATTTGGCGGCAGACTAACAATAAAATAAGAGAGTTCAAGGAATTTTACTAACCTATAATACACTTCCATCTATCTACAAAAGAATAAGGTAAATATACCACTAATATCCTTAGATTAGTTTTATAAAACGGCCGAATGTTTCGGGGTTCCGGATGTTATTTTTTTTTCTTGAAGTATATATATAATCATTAATTTTAAAAAAAAATTGGCGGTTCACAAAAGTGCTGTGGCGCAATGGTTGATAATCACTGCCTTACACCCTTCTTGATCCCCATGTAGGGCGGCAGGTTCCGATTGAAAATGACCTATTCTCAACAATTCAGCCAGTTGAATGATTCCGTTTAACAGTGTTCCTTCCGAGTGAGTCTGAAGAATTGCATTTTTCGCGAAAAACAAACTACTTTAGACTCCTCATAATTTAGTCAATTTTTGCTCGTTTTAACATGATTTTCTTACCTTTGCACTGCAAAGTGCTAAGTTTGAATCAACATTTGCAATACATTTAATACATTGATAAACTTTATAAAATGTGAGCACAATAAAAATAATAAATTAGTTTATTCCTTCCGCAAGATAACATTGGGAAGATGCACATGATTCTTTCGAATTACACAGTTAAGTTTATTTTACAAAACTTAAATTTTAAATACATTTTTTAAGCATTTTTAAAATGAAAAAAATCATTAATGTTCAGAATTACTAAATGTTTTCTTTTTTTTTTATCATGTTACGAAATACAAGTTTTTGATAACCATCGAGGTTCACAGAATAAAGACATAAAAACACCATGCATCTTTTCGAGGCTGATTTCTTCCAAAAATACAAAAAGATAAACACATTCTCTGGTGAGTTCAAAACATTGAAATATGTGTCAATTATCAATTATTAGAAAATTCATATTTGTTACTTTTATTTCACGCGAACGAAGTGTTTCTAATTATCAAATTGGAAACTCATGAACCGTTTTGTGCAATATTCCCTATAATTCAAATAATTTAATGAGTGGTTAGCGAATAAAAATATCGGAAGTATACTCGGTTTGTTTCGAAATTTTTGTTTCATAGGCATGGTTTATTAAGATTAGAGTAGTCGAAATATCAAGGTCGCAAGTTCGTGACCGGCATTATTTCGCCAAGTTCAGCGATGTCATTTAAAACGCTCTTAACCCTTAACTTCACACTGTTGCATTTCTGCAACATATGATTTATTTTAATTTACCAGACTCAATATTCCTTTTAATTACCTACAAATCACTTATCTGAGAAAAAAAATTACTGCAACGAAATACATGCTAATTTTGTCACTAGATGGAAATGTATTCTTTCTCGAAATCACAACAATTATAAAAATCTCTGATGCTTCAAGAACTGTATAACTGTTTTTGCTATAAAAAGAATCCATTATATTTTATGCTTCCTCTTGTTTATTGATGAAGTAAATTACAAGGTAAGAAATTTATACATTTTATGATGAATAATAAAATCCTCATATAAAAAAAAGTTTTGTAATTTGCAGCTCTACTGCGCAATGTTGCACTTCTGCAAAAAAAAAAAAATGACTGAAACTCAATTTAAAACTGCTTAATTTTTTTTTTCATATTTTTTCCTTTTTATTGTTACTTGAGAACTAGCTGATGTAATTTTTTCATAGAAATTTAAAAAATTGCGAAGTTAAGAGTTAAATCTTCATGGAGGTATGGTGTAGATGTTTTGAGAGGGAGATGCCAGCTCAAGTATCATCCTCGTCACTTGAATGTAGTTAGAAATTAAGTTCCTCGCAAACTGTATTCATGTTGCTTCAAAGTGTAAATGAACAATCAATCAATCACTAAAATTAGATCAGTGATGATGCTCTACTAAGATGGACGGTAAAATAATTAGAATGTGTGTATACAATAAGTCTTTTATAAAAAAATACACACACACACACACACATATATATATATATATAAGAATCTACTAGAGGAAAAGCGAAAAATAATAATAATAATAATAATAAATTTGAAAAAAATAAATAAATAAATAAAGCGACAAAAAATTATGTTTATTCCAAAACGATACTTCATAAGAGTACGTGTCTTCTTAATATTATATATATATGAACGATTATATAAACAGTTCTTATATTTCAAAAATAATAAGTAAACGTTGAAAAGTCTTTTCAAACAATTTACGTAAACGTGACGAAGTATTAACGCTGCATATTAAAATATTTATTTGAAAAACCGCAAAAAAAAAAAAAAAAAAAAAAAAAAAAATATTTTAACAGATAGAAATCAAATTATTAACTTAC
Source organism: Trichonephila inaurata madagascariensis (assembly GCA_019973955.1). Lineage (NCBI taxonomy): Eukaryota > Metazoa > Arthropoda > Arachnida > Araneae > Nephilidae > Trichonephila > Trichonephila inaurata. The sequence continues at coordinate 211,849 of BMAV01000315.1, forward strand.
CGAGCTCCATGCTGATTAAACAAGCAGCTGCCTTCCGATCAGCTGTTTTCCGTAAATATTAGCACATGCGTATGTTCCGATAAGGGATGCAATGAATTCAAGGTTTTCCAGAAGATTTCACACATACAAAAAAAGTGCTGTAGTTATACACAAAAATTACGAAACATGATTTAGCATCAAGCTTAACATGGCTTTATTCAATGTAAAGCCGTTTTTTGAATAACCGCAACATTCTGTAAAGAATTACTTGATACGCCGCACACATAGAATGGGACGCATATCTTTATTAAATAAATCCATTTTGTTCCATATATAGCATAAATCACATTTTATTTTTGAAATTGTATAATAAGCTATGGCTTCCTTTAATTGCCCATAGAATTATCAGACAAATATGTTTTATTGGGTAAGCGCTTCTCTCTCTTTTGATATAAGATATATCACAATCAAAACGCTCCAAATGTTCTTCAGCAAAATGGAAATGAAACAGTTGAAATAAGTTATCAAATTTGCTAGCAAAAGAGCCGGCGACTCGAAATACTCAAGTTGAACCAATGCCTGTTCCGAATAAAAATGCGTTTACCACCCGCAGCACGTTCGAACAGTTTCGTTTTTGTACCAATGAGTGGCAAGAGCGTGCCTCTCCCCATTCGCGATCTTTGTCGTCTGCGCGTGTCAATGCATTTTCGACCGGCAGTGGTGGCGGCGCTGCGATCGCTCCGCCTGTTGCCACACGGTGGAGGTCGTGATCCGAAAACCGTTCTTCCTCACCCGCATCGGCTCTGGGGATTTGCTTTCGTTCCTTTGATTTTCGCAGAACGTTCAACAGCCGTGCAAAATACTTGCGGAAACGAAACCCGAACACAAAAGACCGAAGAATCGTGAAGAGAGCATTTATAATCATTTCTCAGTGGTTTCCGTCAAACTGACGACAACCCAGAGCGAGGGCTGGAGAAACAACAGTTGCTTTGATAATAATCACTGAATGAACTACAACCATTAGTTGAGCAAATGTGTGTTTTTTTTTTTTTTAGTAATATTTTCTGGTTATTTTGCTTCTTATTGGTAGCTCCCCACAGAGTGAAAATTTAAAATTTTGTTCAGAATACTATCTGGACGTTTGTTAAACAAAGTCCTCTCTACCACTGAAACAGTATTTCATCAGCAAGTACAGTGGAGTAACGTACACCCCGCATCGTGGAGGGGCCCAGGGTTCTATCGGGTCCAAAACTTGACTTTTCTGGGGGCCCAAATGTTCTCCGTTACGCCACTGCACAAGTAAACTGATCATTATAATATCCTTTTTCGTTTTTTTCGTGAATTGGGCACAAAAAAATATTCTTTTTATGAGAGGAATAGAGAGAATCATTGAAAACAATGTGGTAACAAAGCGTGATGGATGAAGGAAGGCCGATGGAACTTGCTCTTTCGATGAGAATTTAGTTGGGAGTAGTGCATTGGCGTAACGGAGAACATTTCGGCCTCCCTGCAAAGAAAGGTTTTGGGCCCCCAAGTTGGATTTTACAAAGGGTACTTGGTGGCAGTCAGGCTTTGGGGCCCCCACAATGCGGGGGTGTACGTTACGCCACTGGAGTAGTGTATTTAGTGGTATTTGTCAGAGAAATAATTTATGCCTATATTTTTAAGTTCAGTTAAGTAGTTTTTTATCCTGCAGTATCTGGTGATGAAAAGATCAAATGATGGATTGAATGCCTTAGCAATGATAGAATAAGCTTGGAAAAATATAAAAAATAACAACGCGCGCGGTATGAACGTAACAAAGATGTTTAATACTTTCACCTTCTGAAATGGATGTAAAACTATTTCATTTATAATATATTTTAATCATGATGTTATAATTACAATCCATAACATATTTTACACAAATCACCAGAACAGTGTCTTTGAAAATAATTAACACATTAATTACAGTTCAATGAAATCGATGAATTTAAGATAAAATATGTCATTTTAATAACTTATATAATCTGATTGTAAATGGAAATAGATTCGCGATGAATCCCTCTTGCTCTGATGTAATAATAATAATAATAAAAAAGAAAATCTTGCAAAGAATACAACGCGTAGTTCTAAGAATTTTTGTGAGTAAAAGAATTGCTTTGCATCTTGTTTCGTTTCGCAAGAGTATTGAAACCACTAGAGAAGCAATCGATTATAAATTTCAGATATATTTCAGTTTTAGTCCATACTGGCGTGGAAAAGTAATATTTGCTCGGCTGTTTAGCATTTCAAACGTCTGACTAAAATTAATTGAAAAAGAACAATAAAATCAAGAGAAATTATTCTTTATAAAATAAAATTTCTCTATCACATGCCAAGACACGTGATTAAAGAGAGAGAAAATTGGAATATTCTCCCCTTCATTAAAAAAATATCCATATAAAATAAAAAGAATACAGAAAAGAAGTTTGTTCTGTCAGAGTGAAATGACATCTCATCAATCTTTTCGATTAGTTGATGTTGTTAAATATTCTAAAAACTTCCCGCATGATAAAAGTTATCAACTTTAACCCAAACTATTTTTTTTCTTTCAAATATTTGGATTTTATTTTTAAGTAATGTATTTTCAAAATTTTTAAAATAATAGGAAACACAAAGAATGGCACAATGATTTTATACGGTGAAAAAAAAACGAATATACATAGTATACATATTACACAAGGACATGCTCAGTTTCTCTGTTTCTTTTATGAAAATATACTTTGGGGGAGAGATTATTTCTTTCCTTCCTTCGTTTTTTTCCTTGTAGAGCGAATGATTTTTGATAACAGAATGGAAAGAGTCACAAAATAATGCCACAAACAAATGCAGCCCCCTTTATATATATATAGAAAGAAAGAAATAGATTGATCTTTCTATTTAATATGATAGTTAACGCAGTGGCGTAACGTAGAATATTAGGGCGCCCCTACAAAGTCAGGTTTTGGGACCCAAGGATCTTACAACGGATAGCAGAACCATAGGTTTTGGACCTCCTAGACACCTGCCCCCCCCCCCCGCGAGGGGGGGGTGTACGTTACGCCACTGAGTTAACGAATAATTACATGCAAAGAGGGATGTGTTTACGCCGAAACAAGATCTTACCAGAATGCCTTGTGAAAGGGGACACCTACCTTCAATTCAGTCTGTGTGATATGTATATAATATATTTCTTTAAAATAATAAATTTGCGTACTCAGTTTGTTTCTTAAAGGATTGAAGAATGAGCAGATCAAACTACTGAAATGAAACTTTTAATTTCACAGAAAGAGGACATACAGTAAAAGATTTTTTATGTAAATACTTTTCATTCTCATTTTCTTTTATCTAAATTTTTTAAAAGTACTTTTAGGTAAAGTGTTTTTTCCGATTACTTACTCTCCAAAAAGTATTCCCAAGCGAAATAACTTTCGGAAGCTAATCACTAAATTTCTAAATTTCTTTTTAATTTCTGCTCGCCTCTAAGGTCCACTTAACAAGGTCATAAAATCTGTTGAATCATGACTTCACCGAATAATCCATCCCTGGGATCATCTCATTCATCCGCCTACTGATGCAGATACAATACAATAAAATAACTTTTTTTTTAACAGTACATGTTTTAATTGAAAATTATTTAACAGTATAAAACTTTTTGAAAATGACAAATCTGTTTTTTCTTTTACGATAGGTAAAAAACTTGCAAGTTTCTTTGCGTTAACCCAATTATAAAATAAGAGGAATAAACTTTAAAAAATATCACTTTTTGAAAAACATTTTCTCGGTTGTAATAAAATGTTTTTCCTGGAAGGTGAGCTGCTCTGTAAACGAAGGTGAAAATAAACGCATTTTAAAATTTTTATTGCGGAAATAGTCAGTTTTATTAGTAAAAAGGATTTGACTAGTAGTCTCCACGCTCGAACTCTCCCTATTGGAAAACACACACAAAAGAATAATTATATCTCATAAAAGGTATTACTTTTTTACGATATAACTATTAATCAAAACATATTTATCAGTCAGTGGCATAACGGAAAATATTAGGGTCCACCTGCAAAGTCAGATGTGTTTTGCCTTAATATTTTATAAATTGGTTAAATACGTACTAGGCATCAGTCAGGCTTTAGACCCCCCCTTAGAATCCTAGACCTCCGCGCAATGCGGTTGTATACGTTTTGTCTCTATTATCAGTGAAGACAGCTAAATCCAAAAATTGGAAGGATTTCGTAATTCAGTCTTTATCATTTATGCTAAATCCCTTAATACTTGTTACATATCTGTTTCTGTCCTCCTAATACCCAAATAAAGCTACATTTTGTTCCTTTAACCTTAGTGAAATTAATACATCATTTTTTTTTTAATTTACTCTGTGTCATCATAGAAAAGTAAAGAATGCGATGAAAAGACGTGGGGTGACGAAAGAGACATTTTACAAACCTTATTTTCAAGTGTCAAATACTTTGATTTCAAAGTCTGTTTTGGTTATTTTAAGTGGGTTATAGGTACTTTTATTGAACTCCTAAAAAGCGTCTTTATGAATCCATTTGCTTTTAAATGAAAATTTCTGTACTGAGATAGAGGATGCGTTCCATTGGAGGAAAGAGAAGAGAAAAACCTGGTTCTGGTTCACGGCTCAAGGGGTAACGTTCCTCTCCAAGCGATGCGAAGTTCTAATCTCTTTGGACGCATTTAATTACGATAATCGGATTCGCGCGACTTCCTTTCACCCGAAACAATCTGTACGAGGAAGGTCTCGAGTTTTTGGGCAAAAAATAAATGTGTTCGTAAATAACTTGATAGAATATTCTAACCTTTCGGATATTTTGGAACAACTTTTCTTTTTCTCTGCACTGATGCCAAAATTTAAGAGAAAAATATGACCAATATTACATATTAATTCTTTTAACAGAATATTTAGATACTAGTGTATAATAATTCATAATAATTTTTTTAAACATTAATAGCAGACTGTTTATTTATATAAATTAGTCGCATCTATTAAAAAAGTATATCATCAATATTTTAATTTTATTATTGTATGTTTATACACGCCCATTGAATATCATGAACATCTCCATAATACGACGAAATAATTAAAATTATTCAAAAATTAATCATATTTTATCGATAGTTCGTACAAAAGTGCAACTATAAAAAGAAAATATTAAATAAAATTTTAAGAAATTAGAGAACTCTGAAATTTGTTCTGGAGACTCTTTAATATGGGGAAGAGCTCTGACTGTACGAGATCTTTTAACTAATGAACCCGCCAGTTATTCTGGGAATGAAGTTAAAACTATAATAAAAAATATGAACGCAACCCTAGCTAATTTATTTATGTAAAATGTAAATGAAAATCGAAATATGTGCTTTGAAAATCTCTCTCTTTTGAGACACATGCAACGGGTCCAACCGTAGGAAATAAGTTGTGGTAAAGCGACAGTACTAAAAACGATATGCTTGAATCTCCATAGAAATTTCCCCCATACTCCTTCCAATCCTTAGAATTTCCTTTCTGCTGAAAAGGGTCGTTATTTTAAGAGATTACATGGAAGAAAACGATTATTTACAGGCGTATGAAGAACGAATGTCTTGTGATGGCTCGAATGACGGAAGGAATGTGTGCTCGACGTTAATACATCAATTAATCATAGCTTCTAAATAGATTATGGTTATCATAACTGTGTAAACTGAAATTTAAAATGCATTGCTTTTTTTAGCATGAATTAGCCGTCAGCAAAAGTATATATATATATATATGTATTATAAAAATATATATATTATTTATAAGTTTTAACCTAGACCTTCGATGATGCAAGATAATGTAATATTTCGTCAGCTTTTTCCCTCCAGACACTAATCCTTCCCTATAGGTACCACCTCTGTCTAGGGGGACAGAACCAATATAATCCTAGGGAGCCCCATAAAGCATGTCTTTTGGGGAATCTCACTCTTCGCTATCTCTTCCGATTTTCCCCCATATACATACCTTTGTTCCCCTAAGTCGGGGTTCTTTTGCCTTGTAAAAAGTATTGTAACACGTGGCTTCAGTGCTCTTCCTATGAAGGAAACCCCGTACACTCAATAAAGATTTTAAAGTCCATAGCTGTCGTTACTGGGTCGTTAAAATGTGTCATATATATATATATATATATATATATATATATATGAAAGAAATTTGTATAATATATCAAAAACCAGAAATAATAGATAATGAACATAACAAGAAATAACGTAATAAAAACTTAAAAGCAAAACATGAAGATCGAATTTATAGAAAAATACAAAAAAGAACCTAGTGAGTCAGAAAGCAATTTCGGACTTAGGACCGAATAAGTGGGGTTAAATTAGTTTGAAGGCGCCAACCTTCCCCCTTTGCAACTCGGTAGGAAAAACCAAATAAAATAAACTAAAATTCAAAGTATATAAAAAAA
>BMAV01000315.1:221331-235403 GCA_019973955.1 Trichonephila inaurata madagascariensis
GAGGAGCTGCTGGAAAGTGAAGATATCACTCGAATGGATTGGCCAGCGTGCTCTCCAGATTTAAATTCTATCGAACATGTGTGGGATACTTTGGGGAGACGTATTGCCCCACGTTTACATCATCCGGAGACTCCTAGGACTGAACCAAAGTAATAAAAGCAAATATCTTCGCTTTCGCATCGCGATATAAGAGTTTTATTTATTTTCCTTGAAGTTTTTTACTTAATATATTTAGTTTTTCATAGATATCAGAGCTAAATAACTTCGTAAACAAATGTTCATTTCAGGTTTTTTGCTTAAAAAATCACCAAGAGTATCAAATAGTTCCATAAAGCTTTTTAAGCAGTTCCCTTACTAGAGACATCTTACTTTAGTGTGAAGTATGTCTCACAAGGTTTTCATTTTGTTTTTGACAAAATAGCTTGAAGAGACGCTCACATTTGATATTAGCTTTAATAGCATTTTGATACTATTTTTTAAAAAACTAAGAATTTCATTTAGAACAGGTGTCATGGTTTTAGCTTTACTAGGTTGACTCTGTGAGTTACGCAATGTACATGAAGCATATTTGAATTCTCATCAATTTTAAGCAACCATTTTCTTCCCCATCATAATAGAAGCCCCATCTGCAGCACAAAATGGTATATTTTTCATTGATATATTATATTGGCATTTAAGTACATTTTTTTAGTTTATTATAAATATCTTTGGAGGTAATGATAGACAACCACAGATTTGGAGGTAATTATTTACAGAACAACACTTCTTGAGCAAAATGACCTTTATAGGTATATCTTACGTAAGTTATTAGTACGGCCTCACTGTCTCTCAATGTTGATTCGTCTAGCTGTACCACAAAAGTTCTCTTGTTTTCAGCTTTTCAACAAACTGAATCTCCATATCCTTATTCATGTCGTTTGCTAACAATGTTGTTACTTAGTGGGATAGCTTTGACGCCTTTGTCCTCTTTTCCCAGATCCATTTTAAGAAATACTGATACTGATGGTTTGATTCACAATTCTCTACTATAGTATGACTTTTTCCAAATTTAGTGAGGAGTAGTGAAATATAGGCTAACTAGCCTCAAAAGTACTATTGGCAGTTGCATTATGAAAGTTAACAGATTTTAATGCTACTCTTTTTTCAAAATTGTATTTTAAGGATTGAAAGTAATTCAAATTTGAGTTATAATATGAGCATGGTGTTTTGCTTTCAAATGTGCTTCAAGATGACCACGTTTCATTAATTCGTTGATCAAGCACTGTTCTCATAAAAATCAAAAAGTTAACTTTTCATCGTAAACAGCGGTTTTATGAAACCAAATTTTAAGAATTCTTCCAAATACTGAGACGAACTTTCTTCTTACTTGCACCACTCACTTCACTTTAAATTAAAAAAAATTAAGAAGCCATTATGAACTGATTGATTGAATATTAACATCGCACTGTTCAGCTACACGAGGGCTTTTGGCGACGGACCACGTAATTTTGAACCACGGTCAAGTGACGTGGACGACACCTGAGCTGGCACCCCCTCTCCTAACTACCACACCAACGGGAGGACGTTTCAGCTCTCGACAGATTTAACGTGCATCGCTGCCCTACACGGCGGGTCTTTAGTGGTACTGGGCTCGAACTCGTGACAAGGCAAGCCACGGTCCGATACCTATACCACTCGGCTACCGCGGCTAGTCATAAACTGAAGTAAACGTAGATTAAAGATGCATATCAGTTTACTGTGATTGACAAGTATACTGGTCATGGAGAAGTTGCAGAATTTTGGCCATTGGCTATTTAAATCGTAATATTTGTGAAAAATAAAACATATTATAGCATATTATATCAAATTTCAAGATGTTTAGAATATTTTTAGGCCAGGCCGGAGTAAGACAAATAAATAAAAAATATGAAAAATTTCAGATGAACTCATGCGTCCCTGTATATACCAGCTAAAACAACGTATAAGTTCGCATGACGAATTTATTTATGTGCGATGATAATTTTTTTTTAGATGTTAGTCTAAAAAGGGCAATTGCAAAAGTTGAAAAGGGTGATTCTTACTAATTTTCTTAAAATTCCCACTTTTATTTTTCTTGCGTTTTTCGAATGATATGTATATAATCAAGGGCGTAGCTACCTCCGTATCAATGATACGAGCCCCCCCCCCCGGTACAGGGGCTCCAACATGCGTAAGCAAAAATTCGTAAAGTCTTAAGTGGCCTCCAAAAAGAGCCCTCAAGGAATTTTGGTTTGGGGTCCAATTAAGATTAGCTACGCCAATGTAATATATGTTAATGTTAATCAAATAAATAAATATTAGCTATGCGAATTTTATAAAAGAAACCCATCTTTTTGATCCAATGCTTTAACAGGGGAATTTACTCTATGTTTGACAAGTATACTCGTCATCGCTCGATTTCTGTGACACACACAGCAGAGCGCCACCGCAGTTTACTGGTTAAAATAGCCAAATGCAAATGAAAAAAAAAACATACTTTTCCATATGAAAAATGTTTCCGGAAAATGATGCTTCTAAAAATAGAATTAATAAAAATCACCAACTGAATTTTTACTTACCATTCATATATCACTAACCTATATCCAATTTATGTTTTTTTTAAGCAACCGCGGACTTGTGTATAACAGTTTTACAGACGTTTATTTTGAATTATCACCAATGATTATATATTAATGAACGATACTGCACAGCACAACAGAAACTTATATCCTAGCATTAATTATTTCATACATTCAAAACAAGTAGTGCGCTTGTGTTTGGAAAGAATATTTTGTCGTTACACGGACAGAGACATTTAATACTTCTATTACAATTTGTCTCATATTACACACACAGGCAGTGAAAAGTATTTTTTTTTATAATTGACTATATTACTAATTCATAGATCATTTACGCTCTAAATGAGTCATTTTTTTAATTTCCCCCCCCCCCTAAACAATTAAATTGCCTCCTTGTGGGGCGTATGGCTGACGTCGAGAAACACTGAAGTAGATAATCGTGTTTTAGCAGAAATATGAATCGAATGGAGTCCCATAAACAAATTGAATTAGATGAGTCTACGGCTACTACATTAGTAGCAAACAAATATGCAGAGAAAATAAGCTGTATATTTTGTGACAATTTTCATTCAAGCCAGGATTGTCAAACACGAGTCACTAAGACCAAAGGTCAGAGGTTATGCGTAGGAGATGTTGTCTTGTTTTTCTTAAACCTGGTCATATTGCAAAAAAAGGGTGACAGTATGATGAAATGCTTGATATATGGACGTAGACTTTACACTTTACTTGAGCAGTTTTACGCAAAGAAAATCCTTCTTCACCAAAGGATAAAATGAACAATGTTAAGAAGAAAACCTCACGAATCACATCAGTAAATGATCCCACTGTTAAGCTACATGCGAGCTTTTGGCAACGGACCACGTAATTTTGAACCACGGTCAAGTGACGAGGACGACAACTGAGCTGGCACTCCCTCTCCTAACTACCACACCACACCAACAGGAGGACGTTTGAGCTCTCGACAGATTTAACGGGCATCGCTCCTCTACATGGCCGGTCTTTAGTAGTACTGGGCTCGATTATTGTGTGATTATGCGTAAATACCCAATTTTTTATAAGAATATCTAAAGTTAGGAGTTAAAAAAAGGGGAAAAAAGAGGTGAACTGTACGTTAACAATAAGTTACAAGCACATTTTAAGATATATAACTTTATAAGTTATTAACAACTACTATTCTGTTCTAAGAATGTACTCGTTAAAGAAGTTAAACTGAGATAGCTAAAATATTAGATTTCTGGTAGAAATAATGCATTCATAAAAACTGTAGTAAATATGTACTTTATGTTCCATATACTTAGCGTTTAAACTTGTTCGGCATATTTGTTAACCGAAGTTGTGGAGAACATTAATTGAAATTTGCAGCTTTTTATTCTTTGTATGTATGTTTCTTTGTGGCAAATAATAGACAGAAACAATGGGTTACATCTGAAACAATTCAGTTCTAGATTTCAGGCTTTTCTTTTCATTTATTTATGCTTTAATTCTACTTTTTCCAAGAAATATTGGAAAAGTGATACTTTTTATATTTTGTTTAGTATTTCCTTTTCATATTTTTGCTATTATTTATTAATATAAAGTAATCTATCTATATTCAGGTACAATCGATAAATTTCATAATGACCATCTTTGAGCAGTTTTACTTGTGACACCATTTATAAAGATAAGTCATCTCTTATATATCTTCGTCAAAAGAAATAATTTTCATTGATTCAACTTCAAGTTGTGAGGCATCATTTTCAACTATTGCAATTTTACTATCAGCAACAAATTTATAGCCTTGCCATTTTCAGTTGTGAGTCATGCTTCACAATGTATTCAAAATAATGTAAATATATTTTAATTGTTGAAAAAAAAAATTTTCCCCATTTTTTTTGGTGAAGTAGATGTAAGCAGGTTTCAAATTTTGTTTTATTATATAGTATATTTATTTAGGAAACAGTATGTGTATTTATCATGCATATACTAAGCTGCAGCTATATTTGTTTAAATTATATTCATTTTGTGCAAAAGCAGATTGTTAAAACTGTATTTTCATAAATGGTTCTGCTCATAACTTCTACTAAGCAATTTTTGTATTGAATGGGTTAAATTATTTTTTATCTGGTTTTGAAAATTTCTAAATGGTGGTGCGTCTAGAATTTCATTTGTTAGTTTCTGCACTTTGTAACAAATTGCGAAATTATTTATAAATATTAAATAAATATTGTACACTTCCTAATTTTCTATGTACATATTTTCTATATTTATGGAGCACCTTCATACCATGTGTTTCAGATAACCTTTCTTATGTATGTATGTTTGTATCCATTTATAAACTGCATCTTTTATTTAAAATATAGCATCTAGAAGTCTTTATGAGTGATGACTCTCCAGCAGAAAAAGAAGCATTGGCAACAGTTTGGCCCTAAACAAAGTAGTTGTTTTGCCATTTTCATGTTGCCCAAGCTGAATGGCGCTGGATTTTTCCTAAAAAGATGATGGTGTAAGAGGAAAAATCTACCTTCATGAAACTTTTCCAAACAGTACATTATATTTTTTTAACTTTTTTTTTCTTTTTAAACTGTTTCATTTGAAAGGTCTTTTTCGTACCCTCTTTCGAATGATGTCATGTCAAACGCTACTACTAAAATTTTTAAATACCTGCTATAGAGAGGTTTTGGTAATAACTTTCATATTTTTTCTTAGCACACATTTACAAATCGCACATGTGCGAAAAAAATTTTTGTTGCCAAGCTGCAAGCAACCACACCAAGGGGAGCCGAATGCATGATGCTTTGGAAAGTTGCTTGCTGGGTATATGACCATACAGGTTACATGAGAAGTATTTAGGCTCACCCTTTTTATTCCTAATGTTAGAATTAAAAGTTGGTTTATATTTTAAATTCGTGTTGTTACATATATTCCTAACATACTGTGGATTTTCGTGTGGTTCCGTTTTAATGTAACTAAAATTTGCTTGCCATGAAAAGTATTAAACAAATTTGAGAATATTTCGAAGACTTTACGATGCTTTTGATTCGCATCTAACTGCTTTATACAAATATACTCTTTCAGCAAAATTCAACTTTGACCATTCATCAAGCAAATGATCACGTTTCGAAGAAGTCTTTAACTGTTATATTATTAGTGACGTAACGTACATACCCACATCGCAGGACTCTAGGAGGCCCAAAGTCTGACTGACGCTAAGTACACAATCCTTTGTAAGATCCGGCTTGGGGTTCAACTGATGACTTTGAAGAGGGGCCCTGGTATTCTCCGTTACGCCACTGTATATTATAATTAAGTTGTTTTATCTCAGTAAGTTTCTATCCCTTAATCCACTCATTGAAATAACTATACAATTCAAAAGTAAAATTTTTTCATGAGTTCTGAAATGTTTTTCAATGTTCCATAGATTTTTGCTGAAAGCGCTCTGGACTTAATTTAAACATCCGCAACAAACGTAATTCATTAAATCATTGTTTTGAAAAACAATTTGTTAAAATGAATGGTTAATTGAAAATATTACATTCTATTAATCCCAATGTTAAAAATTATAATTTATTATCAATAGTTTAGAATGAATGTTACCTATATTTAAATTAATCACACATTTATGTTTGTAGGGGCAGCATTATAGTTGACGTTTTCTTCACTAGATGGCTGCACGAGTCAGTCAAACTTGGTAGCCTGTAGTTCAGAGGATCACAGTCAGGAATTTTAATTAACTAGCTGTTACCCGCGATTTCGTCCTCTGGAATTAAACAAAAAAGTGTTTGTTCTATTCGCAGTTTACGAAAGCTTAATTATATTTCACGTCAAGAAATACATATGCTATAAGTTTAATGTGTCATTCTTGTACTTTGTGAATCGATGTTTCGTTTTTTTTATAAATATGTACTAGCTGGTATACCCGTTCTTCGCACGAGTGAATTGAAAAATTTAACACAATACAGATTGAAGAGAGAGAGAGAGAATAAAGAAGTTTTTAATGAGTTAATCTTACGTGAATTGTAAATTACGTAAGCTTTTTGCAAATCTCAGCTAAACAAAATAAAAAACATGCTTGTTAAATTTGAAGTCTATAGATCTAATAGCTGATAAGGTTTAAATTTTTTTTTTTTTTTTTATTATTATTTATAACTCCTCATAACTCTCTTGTGGGTCGATTTTTGAAAACACCTTCCTAAGCTGATTTCTGCTCAGAAAAAGTAACATATTGTTAGAAATTTTGTGTAATAAACGCTTAAAATAGTGTAAATAATTTATATCTGGAAGTGTAATACGTTAGTATTATATTCTACTGTATTTATTTTATGTTAAAATTGTAATATTCGCAAGCAATGCCGTTCCTTAAATTATAATGGTGATTGAATGGAAACATAGCGAAATGTTGGTGACAGAGTCAAGTTGGCAACTGTCTAGCTACTTTCATAGCTCGAGCTTTATTAGAGCTTTGGGAAAGATTAGACTTACGCTTTCGCGGCATAATTCTTAGTAGGTACTTTTTCTACGCTTCCAAAAAATACAGTACAGTAGTAATTATTATTTTTATACTTAAAAAATGCAATACCTGCCTATTCAATTAAAATTATAGCGTTATAATTAACTACTAACCGTAAACAAATTATATGCAAATTGGTCCAAATGATGTAGTGTGAAAGACAAAGTTTATCTACTTTAAATACCAGAAGCGATAAAAGAGTATTTATTTTGATATAAGGATCAATTTGTTACTACCAAATGTGCATAATAAAATCATAAAAAAACGCGCATAGAAATAAATTATCAATTTTTATTGTATTCATGGTTCACACTATTTTGGCGATAATGGCTTACACATGAAAAAAAAAGAATCAATAGTAGCAATTCAAAGAGGGAGACTTAACACAACTTTTCCTTTCGAAATCTAGTTTTATTCTGAAATAAAAAAGGCCGTGGCAGCCGAGTGGTATAGGTATCGGATCGTGGCATGCCTTGTCACGAGTTCGAGCCCAGTACCACTTAAGACCCGCCGTGTAGGGCAGCGATGCACGTTAAATATTTTGAGAGCTGAAGCGCCCTCCCGTTGGTGTGGTGTGGTAGTTAAGAGAGGGGGTGGTAGCTCAGGTGTCGTCCACGTCACTTGACCATGGTTCAAAATTACGTGGTCCGTCGCCAAAAAGCCCTCGTGTAGCTAAACAGTGCGACGTTAATATTCAATCAATCAATCTGAAATAAAAAATAGTGATTACACTGATTAAAGCAATAAATTGAAGTGATTGCCTGACGTAGACAAAACAAAAAGGAAAAATTTTGCTTCACACATAAAAGATAGATATATGGTGTCACGGGATTTTTTTTCAGCGCACGCCAGAGTAGCTTGCAGATGCCAAAATGTTTTTCCTACTTGACAATTATCTTTATATTTTGGACACTTCCCACAATATCTTTAAATATTACAGTCTATGTCTTATTTTGATGTATAAGCTATATTATTGTAAAGTTTCTTTAAAATCCATTCAGTTGTTTTTGCGTGAAAGAGTAACAAACATACATACACACATACAAACTTTCGAGTTTTTAATAATAGTAAGAATTTTTTTTGTTTTTTGTTGTATTTTTGTTTTCTTTGCTTTTCGTTAATTTTTGTTTTTTCATATTAAATTTACTGAACAATCTATCTATATAAAATATTAAACTTATTGATAAATCTTTATGTGCCATTGTTAGAGTACGATTCTCCTGAGCTAAAACAACAATGCTGGTGGCATTCCTCACACGTGAACATGCCATGTATAGTTGCCCTTGAGAAAAGAAACCCTTAGTTAAATCTATGCCAGCTTTGCTTAACGTTTGCCCTTGTGACTTGTTAATTGTCATAGCAAAGCGACATTGATAGGGAACTGCAGTTTTTTGAATCAAAGGGGAAATTTGATGGTATGGGAATTTGTGGTATAAATACTATCTCACCTTTTCCGCATCCAGACATTATACGACATTCTGTAACGGTTCTTTGCAATGACACTACTCGCAACCTACTACTATTGCAAAGTTTTGGTTGGTTTAAATTATGGAGTAGTATGATGGGCACACCAATTTTAAGTTTTAGTTTGTGAGGGGGGTAGACCACGCCCATACACAATTATAGAGTTTAAAAATTCTGTTGGATAATAACCCACTTCACACACACACATCCGGATTGCAAACTATATTGATGGAAAGGTATGCTTGTGATTCACCAGGAAGCTTCTTATCTAACATGCGCTGATTAAGCACAGTTATCTGATCGTTTATAGGTGCTAAAATTGATCTTTCACAAACCACGAATCTTCTTTTATATTAAGAGATCGCGAACATCATTATAAATACTGTATATCAAAGTTTCATTGTCCGCCATAACCTGACGAAGACCGGTTGGTAGTTCTATAGCATGAGTACTATTCACTTCTGGACACCTTCCCTCTCCAACATCAAGAAGAATTTTGTTATAAATTCTGAATCTGCTGAATCTCATGTTTTCTTTTAAATAGTTTCTTACAATGTCTCCAAAGTACTGGACGTTTTAAGCAGGCGTTGATTTCATTCCCTCGCGTACCTTTAGTCACAACTGGTAATATTTTTCTAAAATCTCCAGCGTATAAAACAATGTTACTTCCCCGAATAATAGAGTATTGCCTCTTAGGTCTTGTATTGTTCTGTTCACAGTTCTTATAGAGAAATTTTGTTTATCATAGTGCATTCGTCCCACACTACAAAGACACAATCTTGTAATACTTTGGCTTTATGGCTATTTTTCGATACACTGTAGACTGGATTTTCCATGAAATCTGATTCTAGTGGAATTTTAAACATGGAATGTCCCATTTTTTCCTCAGGAAGTAAAGTTACAGCTATTCCCGAAGATGCGACTGCTATGGCAGTCTTTTTTTCTGAATGTATTTTGGCCAGTAAAAGATTTATCAAAAATGTCTTGCCGGTACCACCTGGAACGTCTAAAAAATACACACCACCAGCGTTAGCATTCACACTGTCAATGAGGAGTCGGTAAACTTGATTTTTTGTTTGTTGTTTATTCCATTCTGATTTATCGTATTTTGAAGTTCAAATAAGGCAAGATTTGTGTGTTCAATATATTCTCTGTTCAAATTTTCAACAATTCCATCGATCGCTTGTGGAGATGGTAAACCATAAAAGGGAGAGTATTGCTGCCTATGGAAAGAAGAACGTCTTGTAACGCAAACAGAACACGATTAGTAAAGTTTTCTAAATGAGCATTTATGTTTGTATCTGGGTCATGTAGTTGGAAGTCTCTTACACATAATCTTCCATAAAATGATCCTTAAGTTTGTCCCACAACTCTGAGGAATTAGAGACATTGCAGAAAACCAATATAATGGCAAATAGTTCTCGTAATTTAGATTCGCTGCTGCTTATACTGCCATCTGTTAATGTGTTGCACCAGTGATTATCGCCTTCTAGTGAACAAAGTGCAAGGCATGCTGCTTGATATGTAGGATATAAAATACCATTCACGCTTTTGAGACTTTCGAAAGAAGTTGGTTCCTTGACAACATTTAATAACATCCTTAGATGATAGCATTCCCGATTATTAGGATGAATTGTGTGTGTGTATAAATTCTCCCAAGAGCATGCTCATGAAATATGCCGGGATGACCCTCCACAGGAGTACCTCAGCGTCACTATTGGAATTCTAATTTGTTTATTAAATGGTATTTCTTCATACAATAAAGAGACTGCGAATTCGTCGTTATAGCACGGATCGAAGACCACCATCAATGTCGTATTTCTCGGATTATTTATTACTTCATGGACATTGCTTGGATCAAAATAAATTCTCTGACCATATCCTAAATGGATATCGAGATTTGTTACTGCGGGGAAACATTCGTGAATTGAAAATGATAATATCCGCCAGATTGCTTCGGAAGTACTAATATATCTTCCATTTTGATATGATACAACTTCATCGTTAGCATTTTGCACACTAAATACCCCCAAGTCGGAAACTTCATTGACATACTGGCCAAAATATTGTACTGACTTAACACTACTACAAAGTTCAATGTTCATATGTGCTCTAAAAGAGCGTGATAGTACTAGTGAAAATGGAACAATCCAACGATTGTCGATATCAATAGAGTTTGTCCGTGATGGGATTGTCGGTCGTATACCACCATTTTCAGGTGAGCGACGTCTGTAAATGGATAACAATCCTCACCTGTAACAGTTTTTGTTCTAAAATGCTTTGGAAATCTTTCACTACAGATACCACTCATCATACATGAGTTCGAGGATTGTAAGAGCCACATGGACAGTGTACCATGTGGGTTTTCACAACATCAAATAGCTCTGGATCAACTTCTGGGTCTTGCAATTCTGCTCGAATAACATCATCAATTTGCTCAGCTTTTATTTTCGTTTCTAACCATATCAAAATGTGGGCATGTGGCAAACTACGCTTCTGCCATTCTGCACTATACATAAACTAGAGAACACAACAAAAAATTTTCTCTTTCACCAGGAGTTCGTGGTTGCGGTAGCCGAGTGGTATAGGTATCGAATCATGGCTTGCCTTGTCACGAGTTCGAGTCCAGTACCACTAAAGACCCACCGTGTAGGGGAGCTATGCACGTTAAATCTGTCGAGAGCTCAAACGTCCTCCCGTTGGTGGGGTGTGGTAGTTAGGAGAGGGGGGTGCCAGCGCAAGTGTCGTCCACGTCACTTGACCATGGATCAATATTACGTGGTCCGTCACCAATAACCCTCGTGTGGCTGAACAGTGCGACGTTAATATTCAATCAATCAATTCACCAGGAGTTCTATCATTTTCTTAATATTTTTATTTAAAAACTCTTGTTACAACATCATGCCGGTCAGAAGCCGACTGCCCTGTAAAAAGTTCCTTTGTAATTTCATCCCATTTAGGGTTGGTCATGAACGCTATAAAAAGATCGGGACGTCCATATTCCCTAACATAACAAAACGCAACCTGTGTCTATCTAGATCCTCCCATAAACTATGAAGGTAGAATAACTAACTGGCTCAAGTCCTCTACATTCTCATTCTGATTGATTGCGACTTGGAGGAGAATATAATTTTTAAATCGAAGTTTTTTTTGTTAGTTCGTATAAAAATGAGTATCTCTGTTTGAATTTTAGCGTATACGTCAACCAAGTATTGCTTAAATAATTATTTGTAATTATGCTAATGATTGTACTCATTCTCTCTAATCATTGATCGGTAAAAATAGTATTGCAGTGTGGTAACTTTGTTTTTGGAAATTTGGTTGGCCTGTGTTGGATTCTATTTGATAGACCACAAAGTTATGTCCATCTTTCCCATAAACAAACAAAAGAGGATACTGTAGAGAATCATATGATTTATGAGTTTCGGAGATTCATTGAAATCTATTATCATGTCTGCGAAGTACTATGTCTCGTTTATCACAATCTTGATTTGCCAGTAGCATAGATACTTTGTTGTCTGTTCATTATGGCGATCTCTATGCTCTGCTGAAGGTCGTTGATCAGCATTTATAAATATTTTATAGACATTTTCGTTTGAATTTGGTGGGAAAGATTGAAGAGCAGTTTTGAAATCCCGCGAATGTTGTTTATTTCAATAAGCATATTGTACAAGCTTTCTACTAACATAGGGTTTAGGTTTGGAAAATATTGTAATCTTGCGACCCTTTGTAATACATAATCGCTAATGAAATATATTTGTAAAAATGATTCTCTTACATTATCTATTGGAAGAAGCAAACCAATTAAATGATACATCTGCCCCTGTATTTTAAACGTAGACTTATAATTCCTTTCGTGAACTTCTTTTGCTCCAAAAGAAGTCATTTGAAAAGCCGGATTATAACGTCTAATATTATTTAGGAAATGTTAAGATTGATCATGTTCACCACATAACAAGGACTTAAGTGGCTCAGGTGGCTGCTGAATAGAGTCCAAGCGTACTTTTCCAGAAGAACAACACATTCCTTTTGACTCATCTTTCCACCTTAAAGCCTTACAGAGTAGTTGCAATATACATTCATAAGGCTTATCTCAGATGCAGCAGAATAATTTATTTGGGAATCATAACTGAGCCCACTGTTATATTTTTCTCGCCATAAAATATTACGTCTATTAGTCCTTCTTATTTGATCATTATTTAGTCGTTGTCGCCGATTTTCTTCACTTTCAATATCTCTCAGAGCACTTGTGGTTTGTTTCGAAGTAACCAGACGTTTTATTTGATAAAAATTCGTTTCTGACTGACGAATGGCACTCACATTTTCACGGAGGTGTTCCAAGTGCTCGATTCTTTGTCCTTGTGACTTATGATATCGATCACTTTGTTTTTTAACACGGATGTCATGTTGTTCTTGACTTTCAAATTCACGTTGATTTTGGTGCTGACGAAGATCACTTTCCAATCTTTTCTCCCTAGAATCAGACAATCCTAGGGTTCGCGAGACAGTGTGTCAAATACGGTCATGTTCTAATCGCTGCTCTCTAGTATCATCCAATTCTGGGCTTCACGAGAAAGTCTGCTGTGAATATGATCTTCTAATCGCTTCCCTAGAATCTTCTAGAATACGGTCCTGTTCTCTGTCATGTTCGGAACAATGTACGGTCATGTTCTCTCTGGTGTCATCCGATTCTAGGCTTCACGAGAAAGTCTGCAGAATATGATTATCTTCTAATCGCTACCCTAGTTTGATGTTATACACTCCACTTAAAATGACATTACAATGATGTCATCAATCATTTTTTAATGATTAAAGCTCGAAGAAAGCTTTTGTAGCATAAGTATAATGACAGTTATTCAACAAAGAATAAGGATGTCTAAAAGTGAAAGATAGTTAAGCGATGAAAAAGATGATAATTAACAGGTTGAAAATAGTTTATACAATAATTACTAATCTATACTAATCGCAATCTGTTTCATTAATTTGTTGTACTAATTTACAAAAAGGTGGTCCGAGATGCCGAAATGTAAGAAATAAACAAGAGTGCCCAAACCATGCCCCTATCCTTTCCTTGCGGCTACCGGTTGCCAGTCCGGGACACGATGGTTACATAAGTGGTGGGTAATGGGTAGACTAAAAACTAGTAAAAACAAAGAAAAAGGAAGCTCTCGAAGCAAAACAGAGAAGGTAAGAAGGAAATCTGTAGAAATAGAGGGGTGAAACAATTTGAACTGCCTAGGGACCCGGGGAGGTTAAAAGCAGCCCTGGTGATGTGCCGCATGATTAAGGTGTCTATGACTTTCTGGAAAGCTTTGTTTGGGAAGAAAATCTGTAATTTTGTTGAAAAGAGTTCTGTAAACCTTTTTTGACAGGTTTTCTAATTTAGGGATATGGTTTAACTTTTATAGGTTGAGCTACTGGACTGAATCTACTTCCATTTGTAGGTTGTTTATTTACTATTCTGGTGATGATATTAAGTCTTATTACAGTTACAAGGCAATAAATTAAATTATTTGAAGAATTTACTAACATTAATATAGTCTTGA
>BMAV01000315.1:245403-283510 GCA_019973955.1 Trichonephila inaurata madagascariensis
ATTTCCATGTCCAGGGGTAGAGAATCGCATGCTATTTTTACTAAATTGTGTACAACGTATACTAGACAACAAATTTCTAAAATAGGCTGATTTAAATCATTTTGAACTTTCGTAAACTTGTTTTTGTTCCCCTTTCCAAGTTTGCATTTGTTTCAGCATGGAGTTAACATTTTAACCATTTTATCTAACCCTTCATTGAAATTTCAATTCCCTTCTGCAGAAAGAAATATTTCACAACAATCGGAATAAGAGTTCTACTCTACCTTTGTTTAAGATACCCATCGTTACTGTTATTTAATTAATATGTTCCAAAGAACGTAATACATTATCAAGAATAACTGCCGAAATAACCTTAGCAAAGAGATTGCCGTAATTCTGTTGTTGCAGCTAATTTTCAATAGCGTGGCGAAGTCATACAAGATCCATTAGACCGGCGACTCTGTAAAATTCGAGTACGACATTTGTATATATCCAAGTTTGTATATTTTTTACATATATATAAATTTCTTTACAGCTAATTATTTGCTTGGGAGAAACCTAATGATTCTGATGTTATGTACAGATGTAGAAGGTCTTCGAGAGAGATTGAAGGTCAGCAGTTTTGGAAGCGACAAACTCGTTTAATGCTGCTTCAACATCCCTTGGATTTCTGAAAGAACATTGGAAGAAACAGACCTGTATTACCCCCGTCATTGGAGCTGTCATCGCCCGCAGAGGAGTATGAAACAGTTTAGCAAACACCTAATCGGCAGATATGCACCTGATTTATGGATTGGTAGAAGGAAATCCACTGTACCACCGGATGTTTACCAATTTGTGACGGTACTCCTGGAAGTTGGTATGTGTGATGGTTTGCCTTCACGTTGCAAAATACGATGACCACTACTCGAAGATACTCCTGCGGCAGCTGCGAAGGCTCGTACGCTGGTGCTCGAATTCCTTCAAATCGTATATAACACATTTTTTTTTCTATGCTAGAAATTTGTGACCCACCCTCACTATTCCTTTTATCTAGTAATGATCCATATTTGCACAAATTGTGATGCAAATTAGTAAACATCCGGCTGTTGGGTGCATCTCTCTGTGAGTACCTTTTGCAGCACAATCTTTCTGCTTCGTGCATTTCCCTCTGCCAATTCGTAATTCAGCTGCATATATGCCAACTAGGTGTTCGTAAAACTGTCCCATACACCTCTGCGCTCGATGAAAGCTCCACTGACGGCGATAATGAAGATATGTTTCCTCCAACGCTCTAGTGATTAACCCCACCTAGAGCCGAATGAAGATGTTTCTGACCATGGATTGCTGTGCAAATCTGAAACCTTGTGTTGTTCATTACACCTCTCCTTAAAGTTGTCCCAATAGTCCTGGGATACACCTTTTATATACATAATACAAAGAAGAAACGAGAAATCTAACATAAACTGTAACGGAGCTTTACCATGTTTTCCCTACAAATTCTCTTGGGGAATCTTTGGTGCCAGCATTGAGCTGTTTCCCAGCCAACGCTCTCAAGAAGAAACCTTGATATTCAGATTATTTAGTAGATATATAGTGGAGGTTTAGTAAGAAGAAGAAGGAGGAAGGAAGCTGAGATGCTGAATGTCGTGTCGTGAGCTTATGGTAAGGATCTAAATTTAGAAGCGTAATTATCGAACGGGCTTCAACTATTAAAATAAAGTAAGGAAGATTGAGATTTATAGGTGAGTGAGTGAGTGAATATTAACGTCGCACTGTTCAGCTACACGAGGGCTTTTGGCAACGGACTACGTAATTTTGAACCATGGTCAAGTGACGTGGATGACACCTGAGCTGGCACCCCCTCTCCTAACTACCACACCACACCAATGGGAGGACGTTTCAGCTCTCGACAGATTTAACGTGCATCGTTTTGCCCTACACGGTGGGTCTATAGTGGTACTGGGCTCGAACTCATGACATGTCTGCTATGATCCGATAACTTGATCACTGGGCTACCGCAGCTCTTTGAGATTTATAGGATAACTTTACTTAAAGTTAAGAGGTTAGGATTACAGGCTTTTAATTACATAAAATTTAAGGTTACGATATATCACTCCTGATTTCCTTCCTTGAGTAAAACTGTCTCTCTTTGATATTATAATTCATAATAATAAGTTGGTTTAATTATGGTTAGCTTGGGTCACATCAATCATTACCTCCCACAAATCTAGGTCGAGTAGATGAAAAGATGATTTCCCCGACTAGGGGGTTATCTCATAAACATACATCAGTACTAAATACAGCATAAGAGAAAGTATTGAATTTAACCATGTGTTAGTGTCTTGTAACGTGTAGATAGGTATAGGCCTAGTTTTCAATAGGGTTTTATTTTTCTATTATGTCGAAAACTTCTGCGGATCGGGAAAAAGGGATTCATTAAGCAATGCTTAACCGTATTTCACTATCCTAAATCAATGAAACCTTAGAAATCATAATAGTTCTCCATTTTAGTCTAACGACTCTAGGTCTTTACAATTCTAACAGCTGAATACCTTAGATTCTTGTTATAAATTCTGTAACTATCCAATCTTAGTAGGAAATCATTTGCAATACTTATTTTTTTCATGTATACATATATATGTATGAAATACTTCGATGAAGAATATTTGTATATTTTGTTATTTTAAACGTAAATGTGGTCGGGCAAAAATGGATGAAAAAGCTTGATAATTGATGGATGTTTTCCATTTTCTTTATTATTGTATGTAGAACATTCAAACAAATACAGAATATAAATACTCACATAAAACTATTATATATAAGACACATACGAAGTTTACAAGGCGTTCATCCAAGTAGCTTAAATCTTCCAGAACATTCTAGTCTTTAAACAAAATAATGCCAACCGGAAGTATGTAACTCAAAATTTTATTATTAGGAGAAGTCGTGGAGTTCTCATGAACATTATACATTAAAAAGACCTCAATTAAAGATTAACGTGAATTATTACATTTTTAGATTAACGTGAATTATTACATATACTTGTGGCGGCTTCATGAGTAGCATTCTTAAATTACTAATTATTGATAACTTGGCTGCTGAGATTTATCGGTTGCTTATTATGTTGCGCGAAAATAGAAGATGTTGGATTGATGAGGAGGAGACAACCCACACATTGAATAAGCAGCTGCACAAAAAACAAGACAGGAACTAGCGTAACATGATGACAATAGCACGAAACGGCTTGAATTTTCCATAGGTTTTCGACTTTTATACAAAACACCAACCGGAAGTTCCCAAAAGCAAATGACTTCTTTGAAAAATTCATCTGATTGGTTAACTGGTATCGAATCATGTGGCATAGAGAATAATCTAAAAACGTTGACCAAATAATTTTGAAGTGTTAAAATTACGGTTAAGTCCCGTTAGACGTGCACTTTGTTTACGCGAAGTCCTAGAGGGCACAGGAGTATTACAAACCAAAAGCCCTCACGAGAAAATTAATGTGAATTATTCATTTTTAATATAAAGTTAATCCTTTTCATTAAAGTACATAATTAGTTTACCAACTGAGGGCTAGTGATGATCACAAATTTCCTGGATCTTCCGGAAGCAGAAAAACTTAGAAGTCCAAATCCGAAAATACAAAAGTGTGGAAAGTAATTGCTCCCATTTTTGAACAACAGTCAAATGCCAAGGACATGAGCTAGAAGTTCGTATTATCTCCAATTTGTGGCCACCATACTCTCATCAAAAGTTGAAACCTAAATCGAGTTAATTGCGTCCCCTATACGTAGCAAATCCAAAATGGTAGAGTGCAGCCGTATAAACAGAAAAACTTTCAGTTGTTAGACTAGATTTTAATGTATTGATGTAGGCTGTTCAAATAACTTTTTAAATGTAACTGTTAGTTCTTTTATATTTTATTTCTAGTTTTCAAGGTATTCTGTTATCTTCTGTGCAAATACTTAGATTTAATTTGAAAAACTTGCCCGAATTCTCCAATAAATTTCACTGCAGGGAATTTGAAGGTGAATTTGTTTTAAAAAAAACTATAAAAAAAAAAATGCATTACTTGAACACACATATTGTTAATGGAAATCAGTAGATATTTAGTTTTGAAGGGAAAAACGTCGTTATGGGTTCGTGTGTTGTGCATGTATTAAGCGATATGAGGAACTGAAATATGTAAAAGTTTCTGGTATGTAACAATGAATTTTTTTCTTTACTCTAATCTAATGCCTCTCACTTCTATATTTTAGAACAGGAACGCTGTTTTCAGAAAATGATGGTTAGAATTTTTTCTTATATTCAGATTTCTCGTGTATTATTTTAACAATTTAAACATGCCCACCATTAAAACCATTGTAACTTTCTGAAACTTTGCATAAGAATTTAATAGACATTAAAATTAAATCTATTTTTAAATGAGAAATCAGATGCATAAAAAAGGGTTCGTTAAGGGAAAAATCCTTTTTATGTTAATTTAAGCCAGAATTTAGTAGTCGTCATAACTTATTTCTCTTTTACGCCATTAACAGTGAAAGAATTGCAGAAGTTTTCAAGTGTGTTACAGTTTTTTGACGACTATATGTTAATGTTGATATGCAGTATTTCCTCTGTATCCTGTTCACTTAAAACTTATAACATTAAAGTCTAATTATAAGCCCAAGTAATTTTTTAGTCTTTGTTATTACACTTAATTTATGAATTTCTTATTTTAAATTGTATTTCATTAAATAAATTAAAATAAATAAAAAAGAGATAAAATTAAAAATATATTGTATTCAAAATGTTCTGCTTGCCGCTTAAAACTACAGTAATAATTAAGAAAAAAAAAAGTCAATCGTATTTTAACTATTTCTACTTATTATGTGCCATGGTTTTAAGACAAATAAGTTCTACATTACAGAAATAAAAATTTTATTTTTCTAGATTTAACATTTGAAAAATTTACACTAGGAATTTCTTCATCTGGTTGCCCTCAGTAGGAAAGTTTAATTCACCGTCTCTTAAGATTTCAAGCATTTGTTTCCGTTCTTGTAGATGCATTTCTAAAAAAAAGAGAGAAAATGTTCGTAAAAAAATTAATGTATGTTAAACTTTATGCATATAGTCGCAAACTTAGAAAGTTTTCAACTCTAAATCTGTTAAAGAAAAACTCTCTCGAGAACTAATACTTCTTTTTTTTTTCCTCCCATTCCTCCGGAATGGATGAATAGAATACTGTTCGGAAGATATTTACAATCAATAAATTCGTTTGTTTATCAAAAACAAATTTTGAAAAAAAATCTACAGGGAATAAAAATGTAAATTTCACAATTTTTTTTAAAAAATAGAGAAGTTATAAGTACAATAAATGAAACAAAAATTGTACAACACTATGAAATAATCGCCTAGAATTATATTTTTTTTCTACACAGTACTTGTAGTAGTCTTAAACTAAGATCAAATTTAAACAGCAAGAAATTCAACATAATGCCAAAAATTAACATGTTCTGCATCTGCGGAGCGATGAGAGCCTTTACTCGTTACGACGTTGAATCTTACGAATTGTGAATGTCATGCTGAGGAATGTATTCCAGAAGGCCTCTACCTGACGCCAAAATTCACTCAATCACTCTGGTGCCGATGAGCGGTGCAATTGATTCGTCCATTCATAGAATCCTTGATGTAGTGGTTGGCGTATGCATGAAATGTGCAGATCATAAATAAAGTAGAACATGGCGCACTCTTGAGAATGCTTGCATATTCCATAGCAACATGTTAAGATCCATTATCTTTCTAAAATATGGCTCCAGGGATGCCTTGAATGAAAGATAGGACTTCAAGATCCTTTTCCCCCTACTCTTGAGGCACTCCATAATTTGAAGTGGTTTATATAACATATGATAGCCTAATAACACTCTAAACAAGGGATCAGCACCCTTGTAGCTGTGGTGTCACAAACCAAACTACCAATAGGATTCAATTAGACGCACGTTAGGATAGATTAGGAACAATTCGATTCTAGTTGCAATGCATTCAGTATTAAAAGAGAGAGAGGTTAAAAATACATTTAGAGATGCATCCTTTTTTATGCATCTTTTAAAAATATTTACTAACACATACACACACAAAAAAACCCAACATAAAATATAACTATTTCTTCGATATAAATAAAAAAAAATGCAAACACTTTATATATATATATATATTATGTATTTTTAAAAATATTCATTAAAATAAGAAATTAATATTGTAAATATTGAATATTCCTTCAATGCAGTTAAATAAAAAAAATTAAAACGGTGTTAGTCCTGCATCGCTCTATTTTATATTGAAATAATTTGCGACTTTTCTTCAAACATTTGTGGATTAACGTCTTTACCAGAATATCGTGCGAATGCACGCAACGTCATTTACTTTGATACTCTCATCAAGATTTACAAAAAATGCAACAGTTCTTGCAGACCAGAATTCTGTTTTTTTTCCTTTTTTTGGTACATTTTCTGCCATTTCAATTGTTAGCTTGTTTCGACAATCTTTATATATTTCTTAAGTGTGAAAGGTTTACCTTTGGCTACAATACAAGAAGCAATTACGTAACAGATTTGGACGCTTTAGTTTTAGGTTGCAATTATATATTTGACAAATAAATGAGATTTTTTTTTTTTTCCAGAAAAAACATTTTTTTTTTTTTTGTAAACTAATTTCTCTTCAGAATTCTTAAATGTGGATTAATGTTCAGTTTCAAAATCTCTTTGTGCACTAGACGCGTGACACACGAAGCATACATACAACAGGATGTTTTTGTTGTATTCATATTTATTCTTCCAGAAATGTTGAGAACCACGAACATCAAAATTTCTTTTTTTAATGGTCATTACATTAAATGTGTGGGCATGAACTATCACAATAATTAAATAAAATGCAAGATTTCTCGCCAAAATTAAGAGAAAATGCAAGCGGAACAGAGAGTAGTGATAGGGCGATTTAACTTATTCTGATGACTTTGTAGAGTGCCACCGAGAATGGTAACACGTGCAAAATCTGGCACGCGTGTCAAAGGTTTCCTACACCTGCTCTGGACCCTAACGCCAAGGGTTCCTCCCGTAAGACGCAGAGTAAAACACTCTGAGGTAGGTGTTCATCTCAGAAAAGTCAACGTTCATCGTTATAAGTAAAGGCTGTAGCTGGGCTAATCTGAGATGATGACTTTTTGCAATCGGATTACCACTGGCGGTGTTCTTGAGATCATTGTACTCGGAGGCGTCAGTGGGAGCTTCTGCGAGAAAGATTCTTTGTGTCAATCTCCAAGGGTCGGCCAAACAGTGGGGCAGATACTGACACACTTGTAGAAAAACTTTAGCCTTGTGTCAACACACGAAAGGAAGCTCACCGTTACGGGGATTAGACGTCGCGGCGACGCCATATTGTGTGGACCACTACCAAGAAGTCTTATATGTATCTCCAGTCTATCTCTTTCACATACCTCAATGTTGTGGCATTACTCCCCATGCAAGTAATCGATTCATTATTTAAAAAAAACTACAACCGATTATGAGGTCTTGTTCAAACTCGCATATGCACTTGTATGTCACTCCGCACTTAAGGTGAAACAAATAAAGTTCTAAACAATAATTTCTACTAAAAAAGGTCTATTCCTATTTCTATTCACCTTTACAATGCGTTTTAAACAAACATCACTTGAATAAGATGAATTTCTTCTACCCAAACACGCGTGGTGGGTTTGCATTTCAAGTAGCCTAAATACTGAAAACCTGGTTTGGTCCTTTATTTCATATTGTTCCTCTCTGGTACTGTATAATTGTCACAAAAAACTTTATATAAAGCAACATAGATTTTCAGCTATCAATCAACCATTACATTATTATTAAGCAAATTCAATTTTCAAATTCACTCAATTTTCAACTGTCTTAAATAAATAATTATCGAAAGGATAAAACAATTTAAAAGCACATTCACCCGTTTGCGAAATTTTAAAAGAACTCTTTTAAGGTAGTATATATTTTTTAAAAATCTTTTTACAGTGTTTTATATTTTTTTAAAGTGAAAGTCGAAAGATTTTATTTCAGGCTTTATGGAATAGTTCTTGATTAGCAAATAAAGACGAAAAACTAAAAAGGAATTAATAAGTAATTAAGGGAATACTGTACCATAAATTTTTCTTGTGCCTTATCCTCACTTGAATCCAAAGATTTGTACTATAATGAAAATAAAAATTACAATAAATATAATAATAAACATTATATTTCGTACATTTTAAGCATAAAAGCAGATAAATGACTGTAACATAATTGTATTTCAAAATATTATAGAGAATGCATAAATCTTAAGAAATTAAAATACAAACATTCATTTTAGGAATATATAACGGATTTAAATTTTTTTTTTTTATTCTCGGCATAAAAACAGAGATTAATCAATTTTCTTTTTTCAAACTAATCCTTTCTTCTTCTCTCAAGATCTCTATCTTGAAAGAAGAGGAGAGGATTATTTTGAAGAAATGGATGGAGAAACTTACACTTTTATCCCGCAAGCAAATTTTGCATGTTCGAGCCTTTCATTTCAAACATAATATTATAGAAAAAGATTTGCGAAAAGGTTTCAGAAATAAGCGAAAGAATTACCCCCCCCCCTCCCACTGTTGGTAAAAAATCGAGACCTGTAATAAGAACAGAAAGTGTTTTATTTAAACTTGATGATGCCTGTAGTTTTCAGCAAAATTTCTATAGCTATTTCTTGTGAGAAGGTGAAAAACCACGCGACAACAGAGTTTTACAAAATATATTTTATACAATCAGTCACACTTTTTATTTGTGGTGATTGTTTATGCTTTCACGTGTTGCTCTTATTTCACTTTCCTACAAGATTGCCGTCTTGGTAGTATTTACTCTTTTTGCTAAGACAGTTTTGTGTGGGAAGGTTTGTATAGATGTAATGACATCAGTCAAAAGTGCTCTTCTATCTAACGTCCTCACTACTTAAAATCCGACATTTCAACACAAAAATATTTTTGCAACTTATTTGAGAAGGTTTAACTTTGCCTTACTTAAACATATTCAATATTTATACTTAAAGTAATGCTTATAATACTTACCTGAATTTTAATATATTATTATACAACTTTTAAGCAATCTAAAAGGCTTTTTGCATAATAGATGAAATTTGGATCAATTCTATAACTAATATATTTAATTTTTCTTTACCGAAGTTACTCTTAAATCTTCAGGAACGATAAAAAAAGATGTTCTACTCGTATATTAACGTATAGTTATTACAAATTATAAATTTGGTTTAAAGAACCATGCGCAGATAACTAACGGTAAAGTTGGAAAAATGATAATATATATAACTAGGTGATTATTGGATCACATCTAACTGGCTGTGCTGTAAGGTTAACTATAAAAGTTTAATGTAGAGAAAAATTAGACATTTTTTTAAAACCAATGATTTTATCCTTTCTTTTTGTAATGAGTAATCAATTATTTTCTTTAGTTTTACTTAAAAGTATAAAAGTTCAAATCAAATGAACTCACCTGGGGTAACTTCTTAATAAAACACTCTTCAAACTGAAATGGAAGATACAATATTACTGAAAATGATTGTCGATTTAAAATTAAGGACAAAAATAAATTAATTAGCATATCCACTAAAATTATATCTCAGTTAAATCTCATTCAAAGTTGCTGCTTCTGATTTTATATTCATGGCTTAAAATATAGGATAAGAATATTTCTGCTACTTTCAATGAAAACATATTTTCCCATAATTCAGCGAATTTGGTGTCGAAACAGCGAGTAGGACAAATCAATGTTTTTTGCAGGAAATGGGAACATGCTATAAACTTCCATTCGCTAAAAGGGTCTCAAAGAAATCGCCCATTGAAAGAATTTAATTTAATAATTTTGATTTTGGAAAAAACCTCTCCAGAGTCAAATTGCATTTGAATTATTTTAAAAGGTATTTTAACAAAATGAGCTTTTTGATCTCTGTATTTATAATTGGAAGGATTAATAGAAAGATGAAACTTAGTTTTGGATAGATATATTCTACGTGGTGTTTGTCTTACTTGTGTCTTGTCGTCTTCTGATTTCAACAGAGTGTCTCCGTCGCTGCAACTTCCAAATCCATCGGGGTAGACGGAATTTTTACAGTTATTGAACACATCCTTCACCTGCAAAAGAGTAATTGCGATAAGGTACAACACTATATTCGGAAGAAAACTGTCTTGGAACACTTTTATAAAAAAATAAAAGCCATATATATATATAACGTTAAACGTATAAGAAAGATCATATAAAAATAGTAAAATACGTTTAATGAATGAAATAATTTTGTTACAAAATAAATAAAAATTTTGCTTTTCTTTATTTCCGACAATCAAGTTTCGTAACTCTTTCAAATGTATCCAGAAGCAGCATAATATGTACGAATATAAAAATACGTTATATTTTATTCGGCTAAAATAACATTTCTTAATCTAGGGCACGTTTACCGCCCGGGATACGTGAAGTAATCTCAGGGATACACACACAAAAATAAATAAAATTTATGACACTGAACTGAAGATGAATGTAGTTTCATTTAGTGTAAAAAGTTCTCACAATACGTTATTTTATTTTATTTTGATGACATCATGACTTTTTGTTAGGAGTTGCTGAAAATGTGAATATGTGAAGTATCCTTTCTAAGTAATTTTATATGTTGAATTCAATTTTACCTAAAATAAAATTTGAGTTAGTTTATTTTTCAATTATATTTAGTAACAGATTACGCATTTGTTCTATATGTTTGTGTAGAATGTACCATCTTTAATTTAGCTGTAGTACTGCAGTGATATTCCATAAGAGTTTGGAAGTACTCTTTCTCTATTTTTATCATCACGCTTTTGCTTTTAGAAACTAATGCCATATTTTTATACATTCTATATTAAAAATGTATTTAACTGTGTATATAATTACCAATACACACCGTTTTTGTATTACTGGTTAAAATAAGAATGCTCCTGTAATATGGTGTTTTTAATGTAATAAGGCATGTGCACATTAAAAATTGAACATAATGGGGGGGGGGGTTAAATATCAAAACCAGGAGATGATAGAAAGAAAGATGTGTTATCTTGAGTATAAAATAACTATGTACTCGCAATTGAAATATTATTTAAAATTAAAACCCGTGAAGGAATGGATTCAAATGCGAAATGTTTACGCGCTAATTTTTAAAATAAATAAATTCTTAGCACAAATGTGCGCTTTAACTGCATGCTTTGCGGCTTAACAATATACCTACTCATAGTAAATGACTTTTAAACAGGTTTTCTAAGATTCCATATATTTTGATTCAAATAGCAATATACTTTTAGAAATCATGTTAGAAAAGTAATGGATGGAAATAACGAAATAGAAATTACCGGTTGTGGCAAGTCATCGGCACAACCTACATATTTATTGCACAAATCCTGATTCCCAGCTAAAAAAAGAAAGTCATTTCAGTTGCAAGATAACAAGTAAAAATTAAAGCAAAATAGTTTAATTAAAATTTTTCCAAATAAACTGAAATATGTCTTCATATCTAATGAACAGGAAACACTCAAATTAATTGTACATAATTTAATGCCTTGCACAATTTTTAATTAGAGTTGTGACGGGTCCTATTTTTGTCTGTGACTAATCCTCTGGGAAACATATTTCTTAACAATTGTATGTTTACAAAATTGCTTCCCGCGGATAAATTGTGCTTTATGTTTATCTGAGTGCTATTTAAATCCAAGCGAAGGGAGTGTAGGAGTTAGTCATTAGGCTGCTATTAAAGTTAGCCTAGCAAAGTTACTATCTGATGTCCTTGGAGTTTATGAAGTGAATCTCAAGTCCGGGGCATCCAGTTATACCGATTGAGATCAGTCTTGTTAAGTTTCATCACATCAGAAGCAGATAAATGAAATAATTATTTGTGTTAAGAATTAAGGATAGTGATTAAATTGATGCTCCCTCAGTCTAAGATATTTCTTGATGTCAATTGAAAGAATAATAAATATATTGTTTTTATAATAAAAGCTGATTATTCGGTGTCTCGAACTTCAACAGCGACAGACTCTTCGAAAATGCCCTTTAAGTACTTTGCAATTAGCAGCATACATAAAAAATGGTTTCTATTTAAAGAGCTCCAAAACACTCCTAATGTTTGGTGTTGAAATGGTTGCTTAATTCATATGATTATTTATATTTTCTAGAAGAACACTTTCTCACTGCGCAACTCATCTCTTTCTTGCATCTATTTTTGCCTTTTAACTTAGTTTAATTTAAAAATCTCTTAGGATTCTGCTAGCAATTTTCTGATTTTTGGGAATTCAGAAATTCCTTTTCTTAATGTTAAATGAGTGTCTAATTCGCGATACAAAATATTTTATCAAGGGTGTATAAGTTTCTTACACTTAAAATACATTAAAAATAATTAAAGGTATTGTAATTATGAAAAATATAAGTAATTAAATACAGTTATGAAAAATAGAAGTTGTAATATAGAAATATTGTGTTACATATATTTAGATTCTTCCTGCCATATGAAATTCTTAAATTCAAAATTTCGTTCATAAAATCCCCCAATAGTTCAAGAAATTTTCTGAATCCAACCTTATGATAGGAATTAGTGAAAATTATGGATATCGCTTTAGAAGTCTTAAAAATCATCCATCCATTCATCCCGAAGTGTTAAGAAATATGAAAAAGAAACAATGTTTACAGTAAAATTCTTCTTAAACTTTTCCTCAGTTATCTGTAAAACTAATGAACAAATTCGAAAAAAATTTCTGACAAAAGCCACTGATTTTGTTTTCTGTCTACATTTGAAATCATTGAGATTAGGCCTGCACATGGTATCTAGCTCCCTTCGAAATAATCATATACTTCTAGCAGAACGAAAGAAAAAAAAATATTTGGATAAAATATTTTTACGAAATGAAAAAAAGTTGTAACAATCATCCATTAAAAATTATTTATAATTATTGTAACGTTCTTACATCCAATCTGTCGATTATGTACAAAGAAAATTTTTGAAGCTTTGTAGGGGATAAATAAGTTTTTGCTGAGTGTGACGGAACATTTTGGTAATCAATCATCAACTATATACATTCAAAGAAGTATTATGAAATTAAAAAATATATATTTTTTTTCTGATTCCATACATACAAAACAGTTTGTGGGAATTACATTTTCGATTTTTAATGGTAGCGAAGAAATCTGAGCTTCTCGAGAACTTCCCTTTTGTTCAACTCCAAATTCAAGAGTTTAGCTGAACGAAAAAAGAATAAATTTTAGCAAGCAATGAAAGGAAGATTCTCTTCGAGCCTTTTTAACCTTATCTCCCACTCCACTGAAGCCTTGCCGTGTATGAAAGATCAAATGGGAGTGATTCTGTTACTATTTCAAGCATGATGATAAGAAATTCCGTGATGTACGAATTCCAGCAGATTCTTGGTCAACTACTCTTTAAGCAAAGTTACAGTTTAGTTGTAATTTATTATCCTTTCAGCTGAATTCATTTCGTTATAAAAATATTTTCACTTTTCTCTCCCAGTATCATACAAAGAAAGATAACATCTGATTTTAAGCACTCTTGACTTAGGATTCTTGAAAAATGCTCTGCAGTTATAGTTACGTGATATTCAATTTTTGAATTGTTTTGAGTTCCAAATTTTTTCCTGTATTTCAATCTCATTTGGTGTCCATACTCTTTGAGAATTGTTTTCTGCACACGTATATTTTGTTAAAGGAAAATTACGAAATTTCTCAGACTTTTTGATAAGAAAAAAAAGAGAAAAAAAATGGAAAAAAGTACTACTATTTTTCTCTTTATTTCTCAGCCTTCTCAGTTAAAAATAGATTTTATTCACAAATCGAAGATATTTTGAAGAATCTAAAGAAATTTACATATGATAAAGGTAGATATTTTTGAAAGAGAACTTTCAAATAGTAATTTTACAGGTAACTTTTTCACGCAGTTTTTTTTCTCGGAATATTCGTGTGTGATAATTTTAGTTCTCTCAATTTATCAATACAATGGAGTAGAATTGTTACAAATAGGAGAAAGGTAATACTGTGTGGCGCTACCATTATTTTGCAGCTAATTATTTATAAGGGATCAATTCGCGTACCGTAAATAGCTACCACTATTTTAATAAATATAATTTTGTGTACATTTGTTGTTAAAAATAAAATTGCTTAACTTAGCCATCTTTCTTTTGTTTCATTTTATGGAGCATGTGGATCAGCACGCGCTCTATCTCTGTAAAAATGTAGCTTCAAATTACTTTGAATAATGAATCTTGGTATGAACAAATGAATTTAAAATGATACTCTGCAGAATTTGTACTCCTGATCTCATACGTTGAAAATGTTAAGCATCCGGAGTGTGTAAATAGATTTCAGGATTTCTCAGCAGATTATATGGGAAGAATTTTTCCTATATTTTACTGATAAATTATTGGTTAATCCTGGATTTGTATTGTTTCACAAACAGTGACTTTGCTTTACATCCTTTCACCCAAGAAACTGGAGAAATTGAAACTTTTAAAACTTGAGATAGTTTTTACTTTCCCTTCTATTCAGATCTATCATGCTTCGGTGATATCAAGTTCTTGCGAAGGAGAGTCCAACTTAAATTAAAAATTTTAATTTAAATTACTTACACTTTGAAACGCATGCGTTCGCTTGCAGAACGTAGCCGATGAAGTTATCATCGAACCCCTTGAATGCCACCACACCGCCAACCGCCAGAACAGACAGCAGAAGCACTTGGACGTACATTGTTACGGTTCTCTTATCGGAGTATGTTGATTTTCTAAAAAAAATAGTGCTTTAGTATACCGAAAGCATTTCGTCTCTTTTCAAAAAACGTACACTCTTTATCAAAATTTTAAATTCTTCAAAACATCAGACATTTAAATAAGAAAGGCGAAAATATCAATAAAAAAATTTCACGTGTTTCATGTTATGCGGTTACTTTGAATGAAAGAGAAATAAAAAGCTATAAATTTCTCAAAACAAGATGGCTTCGTCTTAGGTGAATAATGAATGTTTCGTTAAGTCGAACAATGAACGAGGAAATAAAAAAGATGGAAGAAACATTCAAACCAGCACAAAAATAATTTTAAAAATGTGTGAACATATGATCTTGTCACGAAGATTCTTGGAGTAGAGCAAGCAGCAATACAATGGTTGAATAAAGCAATGCCGTGATTTACTTGACCCCCCACCTAGAGGAAAGCAGTTTACAGTGGTGACATCTAGAATATTCTAGAAGTACTTAAACTAACAAAAATTTGCATACGCGCTGCAACGCTCTGTAAAAAATTCTTGAGAGTCAATTTAAATCAAATTTAAAAAAACGGCGAGTAGCATTGGGTAGGTTTTGAACCTGAGACCAACAGGTTCCACTAGCAGTGGCTTTACCACTGGACCACTCGTTCGTTGAAATGTTTACGAAACATGGCAATATAAACACAAAATAAGAAATAATTAAATGAAAGCGAATTGAAGGCAGATTATTTGAGATTTGATTATTATTTAGGTTAATTAAAATTTAGTTTATGTGTTACAGGCTGGGTTTTTTTCTTGGTTGATATAACTAAGTACATCGGAAAATTGTTTATTAGAATTTCTAAACCTACTTATGAGGAATAGATATTCTCTGGTTATAAAGATGAAGAGAAAAATGAAATGAAATTTAATTTTAAGTTCTACCTTAAATGGAATGAAGCTTAGGAACTTGAACTTTTTTTAAGATAAGAAACCGAAATAATTTTTGTTGAAGAAAAATAGGTGTTCTTAACCTTTATTACGAAATAAAAGCATCTTACCTGTCGATCTTCTGGCTTGGATTGTACAGCATTCCAGATGAAGCTTGCTCTTAAATAGGGATGAATTCGAATGATTCACTTTATGGCTCGTAATTTTAAATGTCATACCAGCTGTAAAGCTTTCTTTTATTTTAAAGGGAATTTTTACGTTACAGGTTTTGATATTATCTAAAATTAATTTCGTTTACGAGAGTGTGCGTGCGAGGCATGAATTTTTTTACGTATTGTCACAAGCTCTAATGTAATTTTTATTGAAAAACATAAAATGCCCATAAATCTTATATGAAAAATAATCCTTAATAGTAACGTATTTTCTATTTATATCCAGTTGAGATTATAATGCATCTTCTGGTATATGTACGTATTTTAATGCTTCATGTCTCAAATTTCAGGACTTTCGAATAGGAAAAGATGGATAAAAACATAATCATATTTTACTGGATACTTATATTTCGCAGTTTGTTACCAAAATATTCCATTCGGTGATTGGGCTCTATTTGGAACGATATTGCTTCATTTGTCTTTTCCGGATAAAAATGGGGGAGGGGGGAGGAGAAGACGAGAGATGAAATGTGGCGTTTGGAAAGAAACATTGATCGAGATACATTTGAATGGTTATCTTAATGGAAAATAATTAAGCAGGTAGCTCAGGCCGCCCCCGGATTCTTCTGAGAAAAAAAAAGCAGATTGTGCTTGTCATTATTTTTTCTAAAATACACTGCTGGCCACCGTAAATGCAACACCAAGAAAGACAAGAGATAGCACAACAAAATTTACTTTGTAGATAACATGCTCTGACCAAGTATCAAATGATTAAATTTATAGACTTCTGTGAAGTGTAGTTCCTGCCAGAATCAGTAGCCAGAGTAGCCGCCATTGTTGGAGATCACCGCTGCCGCACGCCTCGGCATTGATTCAAAGAGACTTTGGATGTATTTTTAGGGTACAACAGACCAAGCAGCTTGCACGCATTGCCAAAGTTGATCTGGTGTGGTAGCTGGGGGTGTAATCTGGGTCAATCGTTGAGCAATCATGGACCACATGTTTCCTATCGGCGAAAGATCAGGAGAGCGAGCCGGCCAGGGAAGCAATTCAATCTGGTGATTGACGAAGAACCTTTGGACAATGCGTACTACGTGTGGTCACGCATTATCCTGTTGAAATATGGTTGTGGCCAAGCCCTGAAGGTAAGGAAGGACAACTGGCTCCAACACCTCGGAGATGTAGCGCTGGCTATTTAAAGTATCGGCAATGCGTACTAGAGGAGTGTGCGAGAGTGATATCCAATACCACCCCATACCATAATACCCGGTGCAGGACCAGTGTGGCGGTGCATAACGCAGCTGTTCAGCATCCTCTCTCCACGGTGTTTCCAGACTCAAATCCGACCATCGTGGTGTTGCAAACAGATGCGTGACTCCTCAGTAAAGACAACTTGATTCCATTCTGCCACCCACATCCTTCTTTCATTGCACCATTGGCGGCGGAGACGTCTGTGGTTCTGCGTCAAGGGTAGACCAAGCAATGGACGTCTTGCGGACAGACCACTCTGCTGTAAAAGGTGTCGAATGGTACGCGCAGACACTGAATGATGCGTTACAGACTCAATGTGCTGTGCTAGGGTTCGTGATGTGGCTCAGTGATCCGTCACTGCCATGCGCATAATTTGCCTGTCCTCACTTGAAGTGGTGCACTGAGGTGGTTGCGATCGACCACGTCAGTTCGCCGTACCTTCCTGCATCCAACGGTCGCATATCCGCATTACAGTTGTTTGGTTTCGTCCAACACGACTACCGATTTCCCTGAAAGATTATCCACAATCTCGATAGGCCACTATCCTTCCTGTTTTTCCTATCTTAAGTTCTACACTTCTAACATTAAAGTGTGAAAAACTAACCAGCAGAGCTATGAACATTGGATCTTAAAAATTAAATAACGGATGTGGAGGACTTTTTCATGAAAGACGAGAATTTCTTAAGCAACATGATTTTTATTAAAGACGATGCAAAAGGATGAAATCTACAGTGAAATTTTAAAAAAGAAAAACAGTTGAATACACTATAACTGAGCACCTTTCTCAAAAACATTTGAGTACAGTATGGAGTCAGCCACTTGCTGAGAAACAACCAACTGCTACTGACTACACAACAGTAGCGAACTTTATTTATACATTAATACAATTAGCATATTGTATTACTTCCACAACAAGTGATACAAACTATTAAAAAAACTCCCGAGTGTCCAGATAGAACCGTGATGTCACAAGCGACGACCGGAGCACAGCTGTCATCAGCAAAAGATGTTTCTCAACTCCACTCGTTTTCCGGATTTGTTTACATCTCATTAGTGTGAGATCATTGTCATCTCAATAGTGAGATCATCATCTCATTAGTGAGATTACTCATTTTGAAAACGCCCACATTGCTTGCCGTTCTATATTCCTGGATTACTGACAACGTTGGGATGTCATGTAAGTTATCCACAACTTGTCAAACTATGCTTAGAATTTAGCCATGACATATAACACTTCCTCTGTCGAACTCGGATACTTGATCAAAAACTGATCGTTGTTTTCTGCGAGAAATAACTGATCGTTTTTTTGAAAAAAACACAACTGCCGAACTTGAAATCGTCGAAATCTCCAAGCCTTAAATAGCGATTTGAGGTGTCGCCACAGGCGCGCGTGATGTGTATCTGCGCTGAAATTCTAATCATTTGCATATCTCACCTCCGCTAATGCATGTTGTAAATTTCCTGTTATTTGCAGGCCTCCTTCATTTACGGTGGCCAGCAGTGTAGCATCTAATGCTGTTCCATTTCATATTCAAAGTGCGCTTTTTAACACCTTAACCCAGTGCTTACCAACCTTTCAATATTTGCGACCTAATTTTCATCGCGCCCCCTGTTACAATAGCAATGTACTGAATGTAACGTATTTTGACGTTAAGACTACAATATACGGCTTTAATTATAAACCGTACAAGTGATCAAAATAAGGATTAAATTTTGTATACGACAAGCCCATGGAAATCACTAATAATTACTAAATTGGTTTTTAATTTAGTATTGATTAATTATTTAAATACTTTGAGCAATACATTTATTAGCATATTATATAAGTGTGAATGTGTATTTTATTTTTTCTTATGTCAGTTTGCTTCCATTCAGTAAATGGATAATTATTTTAAACGTTTTACTTTAGGCTTTTCGATACACTCGTATCCCTCAGGTTGGATTGTCTCGCTCCTCTAGGGGTCACGCCCCACAGTTTGAGACCGGTGCCTTAACCGGTTAATTTTTTTACCAAAATGTTGAAAAAAGACATTTTTTATTGTATATAACTAAACAACCTACTTAATAAAATGAGAAAATGAAAGAATTTTATTTTAATTGTTAAGTTTAAAGTTTTTATACATCATTTTCTATTTTGCAATTGGTGAATACAAACCCCCCTCAATGTTCGCTTTTTATAAATACATTCTGCATGCTATAAAGGATGTTTCATATACATAGTATAAAAAGTTTCATGGTCATATTTTTTCAAATGGTTGAGGGCGTTGTGTATGTGGGTGTGTACGTGTATATACCATTTGAAACACGGTGTCTTACACTGCAATCAGTACAGAAATTTCTCGCTTCTTTTTGGATTATTTTTCCATTTTCATTTCTTCTCAAGAAACAAACTGCACATTGTTTTTTCTAAATGATTGTTTTCAATAGTTCGGTCAATGAGATGTCTAAATTTCAGCAGTTTGTTTCCCCCTCTTTTTTACAGTAGGGGAGATTCAAGTTCCATATTGCAATATAAAAATGTGGGAACAATCTTTCTTTAATAAGTGTTCCTCTTATTAAAAAACGCTAATGTCACAGAACGGTTCACCTGAAAAATTGTTCTGATACATTCTGAATCTGTACATTAAACCAATTCATGATTTTACAAGAAAGTATTTGTGTTGTTTATCCATAATTTCAAAAAGAGAACTGAGCCGGTCTGAATGCAAAAGTACCACATACAGCAGGATACAAATTTCAAGGATTTAAATTCCTGCCTTCACACATTAAAGAAAAATTTGTGCCTTCCCCACGAAGAACATGCTGGATAAAAAGCATGTCAGTACCCAAGACTAACTACATCAAGTTTTCAAAACACTAAATAGTATCACTTTAGAATGATATATGTGGGAAAATCTAAGAAAAAAAAGAAAATATCCGTACAGGGCACGAGCAAACTGGTCAACTAGCTGTAGCCCGTACAGGCAAACTGGTTAAGATTATTTTAAGACTGAAAGTTTCAATGTATTTTTATTGAAATTAAAGACATGTAAGCTCATGCTCAGATAGACTGAAAATTCAAACATATAAGATTTGTCCATGGCTATCCATTGAACCTTAAATGTTGAAATCCGCCATTGTTGAAGCTCCGTGGCGGTGATGCTTACTCTATATAAAAACTAATGTGAAGATCCCTGACTTTATCTTGCGATGTATTTTGCAAAGAAATCGTCAGTCGTTCTTACGGATTAGAAATCTATCAGGACGACAATTATTAGTGGTTAGCAATTTTCCTAATGATGAGAGATCAAATGAATTTTCAGAACAAGAAAGCGCATTGAAAAGCAATCTAGAAATAGGGTAGTCGTATAGGAATTTTATTGTTAGAAATTGGTCCCAGCTTAGTTTGCCCTAATAAGGAAAGCCAATTAGCTTCCAGCTATCATCACTATGTCCTTGAGTAATAAGCAAGATGATTAGAGGCGACCTTCGGCAGTTGCAGACATTATCCTAAGCAAGAGTAATGGTTGTAGACTTCTGCGAAACAAAGATTATCCCTGTCCTTCTGCACTTACATCCAAGACTGAAGAGGAATTCATCGCAGAACTGCATGGGACTAGTAATGCCACTCTAGATGACTCTACCCATGAAATTGGACTAAAGTCACACGTTTCACAGAAATCCAAGCCCCTTCAGATGATGAAGGTTATAGATTGTGATTGTAGCACACTAAAAAGAAAAAAAAAATGATCCCGTTAAGGAATCCAAAAATTATCCAAACTTGCCTCTCCAGGACATCATTCAGTCGAGGACTAACTATTTCTGTCTTCACGTCGGCACAACAGTGTCGTGTGGTGCAGGTGTATCTGTTGTCGGTGTGACCCTCCTGACTGTGCGACAAGTTGCCTGCTGTTTCTCCAGGAAACTGCAACATCAACGAAGAACAGCTCCTAATTGTTGCTTGTTTTTGAAAGAACTCTATTTTGCGCAAAAGGTACTTAAGGTAATTATGATGATTAAAGAAATTTAATGCAATAAAAAAGCAGCAGTGACGCCTAATTGTAACCGCTATATGAACTGTAACCGAGCTTCATGCAGACTTGTTGGACATAGCACAAAGCCCTGATGTTAAGGGCAACAACTACCCTCTTCTTTATTCTTTTTATTTTCGTAATTGTCTGTGTGCTGTTGGCATCTTTTTAACCAATTAAATGTGATAAAATATAAACTGTGGCTACATCTTTATTTCCAAATCGAGGTGAGGTGGAAATCTTCCCCTCACCTCATATATATATATATGGGAAAATGACTACAACCTAAGGATGAGATAAATACTTTATTTAACAAAATGAAGGATGAAATATTTAAAATATATTAAACACCAAAGGAGAACGTCTTTCACCTACGTATAGCGCTTAGCGTTTCTAACGTCCGTCTGCGTCATTTCTCGTGTGTCCTTTAGTCGGACATTCCTGGTGGGGTATGACGTCAGTGTGGACTGCTCCACCCTAAGTAACAGAGGGAGGGGATGTGACATTGCACATATCCAATCCTATATATATATATATATAATAGTACATATTATTAATCCTTCCTTGAGGGCTTTTTAATCTATAATGGTCCTGAGCCTTTTAGGACTTTGCGTAATAATTAATAAGAGTTATATACTTCCGGTTGGCATCATTTTGTCTAAAGACTAGAATGTTCTGAAAGCTTAAAACTGCTTTTGTGTGATAATCCCCATGAAAACCGTTTGAGCCCACTAATAAAATTCAAAATTTTACAATTTCTATTAAGTAGACCTTAAATCTGTGCTACTATAAGTAACAATGTTTACAAAGATTATTTTTGTAACACATAAAATTTACACAAAACAAAATTATCAAAATAAGAGTATTAACACTTAAAATAAAATAAAAATAAAAATAAGACTCAAAAGTATATATATTTGCAGTATAAAATACTACCAATATAACATACATCATGCAAAAGCATGAGTTTATTTATACATAAAAAGTTGGTACTGACTTTTTTGTCTAGTTTGGGAAGTATTATTTTGCCCAAGTTTCAGGACTTGGTAAGGTTGAGGTGTGTTCAAACACTTCTCAATATGCTAAGCCGGAGGTATCAGTAGAAGGGTGTTGTCTCTCATTTGGTATTTGTGAAATACTAACAGGGTTTCCTGTGCACTAGGAAGCAGAGCTAGTAATTACATGTGAGTCACATGAAAACTGGGGATCTCGAAATTGTGTGTGTTCGTAAAAGACATACTTGTATCCGATGGTAGGTGTGGGTAATTATTGGCTTGTCTTCACATTCTGTGTGTGCGCGCGTATACATGGAAGTGAAGCTTACAGCCTCTTTTAAGCATTTCAATACCTCGGAGATAGGAATCGGATGCAAGGTGAATGGATGGCCTACAAAGGGAGCAATTGGGTCTTCTATCGATAATTTCAAGTTTTGTTATTGAGTGGTTCAAGACCGGACAGTGATAATAATAATTTATTTCAGCAATTTTAACATTAATGTGGATTAGGTTAGGTAATAAAAAGTGCTTTTACACTTTCTCAGTATTCAGATTGAGAACAGTTTAGAGGTTCGAGTGAGCGTTGGAAATGAGATTGCCATTCTAAGTCGCAAATGCATGCTCAGAGAGTTGGCAGAACTTATGCTTCTCGACCCCTTTAAGGTCAAAGATTAATTTCACTCACACAAGCTGTGGGGAATGGACTTTCTTGCGGGCACTTTACGAGATATCGAAAGATCCTTGTGTAGAAAATAAATTGATAATTGACAGGAAATTGTCTTGGAAGGGAGTCTACCAGAGGCCTTTTTAGTGGGAAAGAAGGCTGTATTTTATTCTTCTTAATACTTTAGGTACATGAAATCATTTTTTAATATCTATTTCGACCTGTCAGTTCTGTTAATATTGTAATAAAAATTTTTGTGTTACCTCTATAAATATTCCTTATTTTTTTCTCTTATATCCACTTATCGTAACACAAACTTCAATTTCTCTTTTCATATTTATATCTCAAACAGTCCTATTGAAACGATACCATAAAAATTCCTTCTATAGAAGATTGCACAATTTTTAGATCTTTTCCGATTTCACGACTCTTTGTTCTTTTGCAAGCTTTAATAATAATGGGATTATATGCTTTTTTTATATTTTTATGGATACAATAAAATTTATATTTTCAGGGTAAAGCTCATTTATTACGGAAAGTCAGAGTAATATATCTGACTGGCATAATATTTAGAATATTTTTTGAAATTCCAATCATACCCTTCAAAATAAACATGCCATTGTGAAAAATAAAGACTTCTTTTATTACAAGTTAGGTGACACTTTTTTATATTTTTCATATCTTATTAAGTTAGCTAATGAATATTTAATATTTATTTGCTTGACAAACTTAATCATATCTTCTTTATCTCTATGAAATTAAAAACTTTTCAAAGCCATATCTATGAATAGAATTTAAGTTTTTACATTTTGTGACGGGGCTTTATTGCGCCTTTATTAAAACCTCTTGGGAACTCTTTGGGGCCAGAATGACAATTCTTTCCAATCAACTCAAGAGAACGCGATTATGCAGATTAGGAATTGTGTATATATTGGAGCTTTAGTATTCGCGTGAAGTTCTAAGAGGTTCTATGAGGAGGTCTAATAGCGCTAGCGAAGTCTAAGAAGAGTTCGAAGTGAGTTCGAAACCAGCAGTTCGTCCATTTGACGATACAAGGACTGGTAGATGTTCACCGTGGATTAGCGGTAAAAGGAAGATTAGATTAAACTTTAATACTAGAGCAGATTCTAGTAAAGTGAGGGAATCATCTATAAATATAGATTCGGTGGTTTATTGCGCTATTTGTTAGAATTATAGTTTATATCTTATCACACTCCTGATCATAAGCCTCTTAGACTTGTGTTGTTTTGCTGAATATAAATTGAAATAACAATAAACTAATTTTAGTATGGAATCTCTGAGT
The DNA here is from genome assembly GCA_019973955.1 of Trichonephila inaurata madagascariensis. Lineage (NCBI taxonomy): Eukaryota > Metazoa > Arthropoda > Arachnida > Araneae > Nephilidae > Trichonephila > Trichonephila inaurata. Next base: position 269,489 of record BMAV01000315.1, read on the forward strand.
GGCTAATCTCTTATCCCCTCAAACTTAGGTCGCGTGGATGATGAAGAGATGATACCCACAGCCCGTGGGCTATCCCATTGGCGCCAAATTAGATTTGATAATTGGCAGTTAAATTTCCTAACTCCGAGGTAGGAGATGCATCCGGATTCAGAGTTTTGCCTGAACTTTATTTTTCTGGATCAGAAAATGTTGAGGAATTTTTGGTAGGCATTGAGAATAATGTACGGTTTTACGAGACCCAGATACCCAGCAATTTGGCTAGTGCGTATTCAAAGGGTCATATCAGAGGTAGATCAAAGGATTGGTTCGAAATTTTTGGGTCTGCTTTAGTGCAGGGGACGGCCACAGATTTTGCACAATTAAAGGGGGCGTTAACCGAAAATATTCCTGTGGCTCGTAATAGGAAGGAATTAGAAGTGAAGTTCTACTCTGCGCACCATAGTAGGGGTCAGGAGCCATCCGACTTTATTTATGATTTGTTGAAAGTTCACAAGAAACTAGGACTTAAAATGTCGGAAGAGGGATTAGTTGAGCATATATTGGCTCGACTCGAACCTCAGGTGCAGGATTATGTGGAAGTTAGAATCCCGACCACTATGACTAAGTTATTACATCAAAATTTGAGGAAAGCTATTCGTGCAGGGAAAGGCGGGGATCGAGAATTAATGGGAATACGGAAAGACGGGATTAGGTTTTGCGTCGGATGTCTAACGACGACCGCAGACAGAGAAATTGGAGGGATGCAGAAATGATAGAGGAATAGTTAAACCAAATGATAAGAGGAATAGTTATAGAGGTACTTACGCGAATGGTCCTCAGGGGAATCAGAGGAACTAAGGGTTCGAGAGAGACAGCCGGAATCGGTTTGATAGAGATAATCTTAGGTTTAATAGCAATAATGGAAGGTATCAGTCTAGAAATAGGGGTCCGAGTGAAAATTTTAGTCGAGGGATGTAAAAAATATAATTAATTTAACATTAAATGCGGTTCTTTTAAGGTATAAGTCAAAGAAGAAGCAAAATACTTTTGGTAAGTTGCACCGTATCAGTAATTTTATTAAGAACACTTCTTTTATTCACAGCTTACATGCCAACCGCCACATGAATAGAGGCTGAAAAAGCGAAAAAAAGGTTACAGTTAACCCTCCCTCCAGTGAGAGTTGAGTAGTTGCTCCCCTAACCCAAGGGAGGGGAACTCACATGGCCTGGTGGTTGATGAACCCCGGGGTTGGAACACAACATCCCCTCCCTTTTGTGAGTCTACTCAGACTCAAAAATAGTAGTGACAGTGAAAACATTTAGTCTCCTGGGTCTCTGGATAGTACGTCCTTATCTTGACACCTCAGGCAAATTAGGAGGAGCATCCACAGGTATCATTGCACTCTCCGAGACATCAACGTTAGTAGAAGGAATTTTAAGTGCTTCATAATCCAATGGAACATAATTTGACTCTGCTATTTCAGCAGACTTAATTTCCAAAGGAAAAACTCTCTGGATAGGATGGATGATCTCGGAATTTCTCCATCTCAGCTTTTGGGTGAGTACTTTTCCGTCCCTTCCAAGAATCAGCTCAATAACTTTGCCTAAAGGCTAGTAAAGTCACTTCTTGTTGGGAATTTCGGCGAGAACTATCTCACCAACTTTAAAGGCTCGAGTCCTCTTATGAGCCTTTTGTACTAATAACCCTAGATATTCTTTACGAAATCTTCCTCTTGGATCTTTCAAAAGCCTCGCTCGAAATTCGACCCTTCTCTGAAATTTCGCGAAATCACTCCGATCTAAATCTGCCACATCCAGGAAGGAATTGCTCACCATGAACATTGCAGGTGTCAAAGATCGTCCGAGTCCTCAGACACATATGTCAAAAAGGACGACTGTTGACAATTGATTCACAATTACATAAAACGGTGAGAAGCTCTTCATACGTTAAGACTGCATTCCCTAATGAACGTTTTAAGAGATCTTTAAGCACTCTTATGAACCTCTCCCATCAACCTCCGCACCAAGCTGCAGTGGGAGGATTAAACTTTCATTTTATGTGTTGAATCTCTGTTTCTCGTTCAATCTTTATCCAGTCCAGGTTTTTGAATTCCCGTACAACATTTTTGAAATTAGTTCCATTATCAGTGTACACGACAGAAGGCCTGTCCCTTCTGGCTATGAAGCGACGTAACCATAGCAAAAAATATTGATTGACAATGCTCTGTAACCTGTTCCAAATGCACTGCACGATACACTACACACGTGTAGAGAACAATCCACACTTTTCCACCATTTTTCAGGAGGAGAGGTCCGACAAGATCAGTGCCTATCACTTCAAACACATTAGCATCCCCTACTCTATCAGCCGATAAAGATACAGATTCACTTTTAACTGGTATTGCGTTGTATCTTTTACGTTTTGCATAATTTTAAATGACATTTCTGACTGTCCTCCTTGCCCTTAAAATCCAAAATTTTTCTCTAAGAATTGAGACTAGCATTTGCGTACCTGCATGTGAAAATTTTTTATGATATTATTCTATTAATCTTTGAGTTAAAATGCAATTATTTGGAAGTAGAATAGGAGACAAATAATTATAGGGTCATTTTTACATTCCGGGATTCTAGTTTTAACTCGAATGAAGCCCTCATTGTCTACGAATGCATTTATATGTGGGATATTGTTATTTTCTTGAAAATATTCTTTTTGCACAAAGCATATTAAGGTATTTTCGGTATTTTCAATTTCGGATGTTGAAAGTTCCTTTAAAATTTCTATTTTTTGATTGTTTACCACATTTATTCAAAAATCTCAGAACCCAAGCCGTCATCCGAATAATAGAGTGATAAAGAATTTTATTGAAAATCACGTTTCTCTCTTATCTGTAACATTAAGATTACATAGCTTAATTTTTCTTCTTTCACAATCGAGAACTTAAGCCTCATATTGTAACTCATTTGTAGGCCAAGTTATAGCATCTTCCAGAAAAAAGCCACTCTGGACCTTCAAATCACTTACTTTCTAAAAGATGTCGTGGAGAGCATCCACGAGACAGAACATCTGCGGGATTCATCCGCCCTGGAACATGCCTCTAGTTTTCTGGAGAAGAAATTCGAGCTATTTCCTTAATTTGGTTTGCAACAAAATCGACCATTCCTCATTAATTTTTATCCAATGAAGAGCTAACATAGAAGAATCTGACCAATATGTTATTTTTAAATTAGGTATTATCACACAAGCGAGTTTTTAATAGAATTAGCTAATCTGGCTCCCACACAACAAGCTAGTAGTTCTAACCGGGGCATTGACACACTTAATAGGCGCTACTCTTGCCCTAGCTCTAAGTAAATGTAATTTAATTCCTGATGTTAATTTAGTCCTAATGAAGATGCAGTCAGCCTAAGCCTATTTGGATGCATCTACAAAAACATGAAGGTCTGGATCTGAATTCATTTCATAATATCTGGGGATTTCTACATTTTGAAGCAGTAAAATTTCTTCAAACCATTTATCAAATTTATTACACAATCCAAGTGGTAGGGGACTGTACCAAGCTAATTTCAATTTCCAAGTTTCTTGCAATCAAATTTCGGGTAATTGAGTAGCAGCCATTGAAATCCCTAAAGGGTCGAATATTCCCTGAATAGCCGATAAAACTGTTCTTTTAGTCTTTTCTGTCAGTTTATCCAAAATTGTATCATTAACCATACATCTTAGAGTATATTTATCGAAATTTCAAGTTAAACCTAATACATTCGTATCTCCCTCGCATTTTGAAATAGTTTATTTTTTGACATTGCTTTCCCATCCCATCAAATTAATGCATCACTTAGACATAATTTCTCGAACTTTATTGACAAATGACTCAATCTCCTGCGTATCTGACACTCCAGTAACACAATTATCAACATAAAAAGAATGGTGAAGCTTAGATACGATATCCATATATTTTGAGGGAGTATTATCTAGTAGGTGATTGATAGAATAAATAAGGATAAGGATTGATAAATTAGGAACTCTAAGTAAACAACCATTAAGCGAAGGATTATTTCCTTCTCTAGCTGTTGCATCAGAAACAGGTCTTATTTTTATTGTTTCAGAATTTTTAAACACGGCTCTATGAGAAAGATAATAAGCATCAGTTTCAATTTCGGTTTCAGTGACTTTTTCTATAATATTTTATGCTTCCCATTCATCAAAAATACTAGCATATTCTTTCAAAGAAGCGGCCCCCCCGTGCATTTTGTTACACATCCTCTTAAGTCTTTTCAGAGTTAAGCCTCTATTACCCCTAAGTTGGCCCTCTATCTTAAAAAAGGTAATGGCACTTCATATCTACCTCTTGGAAGTATCTCTATGTTTTTCTGAAATGAAATCTTTCAATCATATCTGAATGCTGTATCTGACTCTTAATATTTTCTATTGGATCTCCGATTCCTATAGTTTCAATGTCCCATAATTCTTGATAATTCAGTTGCTTTAAAAACATATTTAATTGTCTTTCCCGAGTGGCTGGTATGGAAACCACAGTATTATGATTAACTACTTGGCTCGATTTAACCATTCAAGTGAACCCTAACATAGTATTAATAGCTATCAGACCCGACGTTAATTTTATTGCTCTACCTCACAAAGTTACACTAATTACATCAGCTCCTAAAAGCTTATCTATTTCATTTACAGAATTGCATAAATCAGGCACCATGATACCCTTTTCTTTAATTTCAGATAGCACCTGCAAATCATTTACTTTAGGTAAGTATCCACATATTTTATTTTCAGAAAGAACTTTAATTTGACAAGAAAAAATGTCATCTATACTCTTAGAGTAATAATATTGTGTAGGAAATGCTTCCCGAGAGCTGTCTCTCTCCTCCCAAACAAACCATGAACAATGGTTTTTTTTTATACCGGTTTTAAGTTTAAATGATCAATTATACCCTCTGAGTTAAGTTTTGAGACCCATTATCTAGCAAACAACGCAAAACCATTTCATTATTATTATAACACAATTATAAAACTATAGTTTGCAAATACACATTAGTAATCAAAGACTGATTAGCAAGGGAGTTAACTAATGGTAGCCCCAACTGTCTCATTTTTTAAATCATATTCTTCATTTTTATTACATAATAAAGTGTGACGGCTATTATCACAATTCATGCACTTTAACATTTTTAATCTTCAAGAACGAACATTATGACTTTTATTTAAACATCGAAAGCATGCACGATTTCTAATTAAAATGCTCTTTTAATCATTTAATGACAATTTTTTTATCAATGAAACAGTCAGAGCTCCAGTGATTACAAAATGAACAAAACTTGAGCTTGCCTGACCTGTCTCCTTTTGTGTTGACGAGAGCAGAACTTGTAGCCAAAGATGGCTCCTCTGCGGTGGCTTTGTTTTTCTGACGTTGCGTGGACGAGCGAAGAGAACCATTTCTTCCGATTCAACTTCTTTGCTGAGAAAAGTTATTAATCTGTCTAGGGTTCGGCCGCTGCCTTGACCTTCCGACGTTGGGTCAACATTCCTGCACCTCTCCCAGGTTCGTAGCACGGCTTCCGGTAAACATGACTCCACGAGAAGCTTCAAAAAATCAGCGAACTTTTCTTGCGTTCTCCCTAGCGAAAAAAAAAGATAGGAGTTTGCTCTTTAAAACATTATAAAGTTCGGATAGCTCCAGCTTTATCCTTCCAATAGCATTTTTTGCATAACTAAACCAAGTAAGTCTCTTATATAAATCTGTACTAGCAGATCCTCTCGACCAAATCGCTCCTTGACTTGTTGCACAGCTTTGCTGTAGTTTTCCTTTGTTGGTGGAAAACCACTCACCAGTCTGAGCATTTTTGAACCTGGAACACTGCAATGAATAAAATAATGCATTTTATCTTCGTCATCAATGTCCGAATCGATGTGAATTTTTTCGAACTGCGACCAAAAATTGAGAAAGTCCTTAGTTCCAGTTTGGGAAGCTTAAATTTTTTAGTGTTATTCTGCGAGATCCTAGCTTCACTTTGCAGTTTATTTAGACTTTGACTAATAGCATACTCCAGCTCCGCAGATAACTGATTCATTTTATCGCGGTATTTTTCAGCTTTTTTGAAGTCAACTTCATATTCACTACTCAGTGTTTCATCGCTCAGAAGCAATTAGAAAATATGCTCCTGGACGGTATACAGCCTTGTAAACTTGTCCATTATTTGTCTTTGTAAAGCATACAAATCGGTTAATGAAGTATCCCTTTTCAACGCCTCTTCAATAGAAGTGCAGCACATGGTAAAACTTGACCGCAGCGATCGCTGCTTCACTCTCAAACTTTCAACAGACATGCTTAAAAACCAGGGGAGCCAGAAATATAAAAAATATAATTATTTTAAAATTAAATGCGGTTCTCTTAAGGCAGCGTTTCTCAAACTATAGGGCGCGTCCCCCTGGAGGGACATGATAACCCTACAAGGGGGTGTGAGCATATCGAAAATTAACGATTTAAAAAATTAATTTACTGGAATGAATTAAACAAAATACTTTCTGATATAATAAAAAAATACACATTTACAATGACATAATTTATATGTATCATCTGGCGATATTACATCTAACATAAAAGCTTTCACTTCGATAGCTATCTGATCCTATAACTGAATAAAAAACACAACATTTTGTTTAATTTGCTGTAATCCCACGATGAGAGATTTTTTTATTAAGTTTTCTTTTTAAACCTAAAATACTATTTCAGAGAAATGACAAAACCCATACCCAGAGAAACATTCTAGGAAGATAAAAAATTCATCTGTTTGACCTTCGAACTTACGGGTATGGTTAGTTCGTTCCCTTTTTTATGTCTTTATTTTTCATTTAGAAAAGTTGTAAATAATGCGCTTTTTCTCATACGAAAGATATGACATTTGGAAAAGCACAGAAAGCACGTTGAAGGATTATTTAGCCAATACTTATTTTTATGAGTATTCTGAAAGATATAAAGCATGATGAAAACGTTTTACACAATTCCTTTTTAGAACTAACATTCATATTTTTACATTGATTAAACATTTAACCCGGAAGCGGTCGCACGGGGTGCAGAGTCAAAGGACGGCAAAACTACAAATATTTGAACAAAATATGACAGTTTTGCTTGCAAATATCATTCCTGTAATGTTAGTGAAAAGTGTCTGTGATTTGTGCCCTTTATTACAGTCGCGTACATTAGAAACATTTTAGTTTAGCTGTATTGGAATTTTTCTCAAATTATCCAAGAAAAATTGAAAAGCTCTTGAAAGTTGGTAAGTATACTTTCTCTTTAAATTATTCACAGGAATCACGATTTTTATCGTTTGCAATAAAAATAATTATATAAGAAAAAGGATTGGGGTGACTCATACAACCACCTCGCGAGACCATTAACGTTAGTATCGAGTGAGCGCCTGCTCCCGGGTTAAATCAATTTGAAGTCTTCTCGCTTTAAATATTAAAAATAACACAATTATTCTTCATCGGAATTTTATATTTTTTAACATTAATTCTAAATGCTAATTGTGCGAGGCTTAAAATTACAGTTCGCTTGAAACTAATCATAATATGAGCATTCATTAAGAAAATCATTTTACATTTTTGTAAACATTGTTGCGCTTTTGAGTTTACTCTCCTTTCAATTCAGCTATTATGTCAAGAATAATGTTTTATTTTTTTAAAAATGAACTCTCTCTCTCTCTCTCTCGTGTGAAGAACGGGTACTTCAGCCAGTATACTTTAATGTATCAGTGCTACACAAGGTATTTAAGAGCAAGTATAATAAGAGTATTAGTGACTTCCATGGGCTTGCAGAGTAAAGTTTTCAAAGGAAGGCTTACGATTGGAAATTGACACTCTGAGTTCTTTTCTATATTTTGATGAGATCTATATTTTGTCTTTAAAGCAGCCACCGCATTTTGTAATCTATTCCAGTTTAAAAATTAAAGGAAGAAAAATAACAAAAGAATTAGCCTATAACTACAAAGAAATTTACTTAAAATATATATTACTTAAAAAAGTAACATATACAAAGTTTAATATACTTAACTTATTAATTTGTACGATTTAAAATAAAGATCGTATTATAGCTTTAGCTTCAAAGTGCATTATTATTGCATTCAATACCTTATTATTGTATAAGGGGGGGCACGATAAAAATTATGATTGAAAAGTGGGTCGCCAGTATTGAAAGTTTGAGAAGCACTGTTTTAAGGTAAAAGTCAAAGAGGAAGCAAAATACTTTTGGTAAGTTGCACCGTATCAGTAATTTTACTAAGAACACTTCTTATTCACAGCTTACATGCCAACCACCACGTGAATAGTGGCAGAAAAAGCGAAAAAAGGTTACAACCCTCCCTCCAGTGAGAGTTGAGTAGTTGCTTCCCTCAAGCAAGGGAGGGGAACTCACATGGTCTGGTGGTTGATGAGCCCCGGGGTTGGAACACAACAAGGGGACAGAAGACATGGTGGTCAATTAAATGTTATGAAAGTTCGCGTTGATCAGGATGATCAATCACAATCAGTAAAGAATATTCCTATTAGACTTTCAGCTATATGCATGTCTCCAGTGGAACTTCCGTTTGTTCCTATTTTATTGAATGAAACATTTACGAAAGCACTATGGGATACTGGGGCAGAAAAGTCATTTATATCAGAAGAAGCTTATAAAAAGTATTTTTTTCATAAGCCAGTGAGGAAATCGAATGCTGATGTGGTCACGGCCTAAGAAGCCAGATGTCGAAATATAAGGGTAGTAGAATTGCAAGTAAGAATATGGGAATTTGTAAAACCCTGGCAGTTTCATATATTGGCGGATTTTTAGAATATCCTTACATTTTAGGAGTGGATTTTATTAAAGAATCGAAAATTGTATTGGATTTTGATAGAAAATGATTAGCGATTCAAGATTCGCAGATTGAAGATACTACAGTCGATGAGGGGAATTTACGTATTGATAACTCAAAGACGAAGTTCAATGTCGTGGCAAATGTTTCGTCACGAAATCTGGTTGAAAATAGAGTAGGAGAAAATGTTGCTTGTGCAGTTATTAAAGATTTGGTACTTTTGTCTCCGGAGCAATTAATCGAGGAGTGCAAAGGGACCCAGAGTTAAGTCATATATATATAGATACCTGGAGTACCCTGAGGATAGCTTGATTAATGCGACAATCTGTGAGAACTGGTCTCGCGACTTTCGATTAGTAGAGGGCTTGTTATTTTATGCGAAATACGCGATCTCTCTCTTGGAGAAATGAGAGTGTATATTCCGAAGTCATTGCGAGGAGGAATAATGCGCGAATTTCGACAAGCCCACAGCGGGTCACTTAGGAAGAAAGAAAACTTATTTAAAATCCGCGATGTTTGTTATTTCCCCTATATGAAAAAATTCACTAACCAACATGTCTTGACATGCCATGTGTGTCAAACTACAAATTATAAAAAAACGCGCTACCAGCTGGTCGTTTAATTCCGATAGTAACTAATTATCCGAATGAGATAGTGGCATTAGATTTATTAGGTCCGTACCCTGCGTCGCGAGTTAAAACAAATCGCTACATTTTAGTAATTACGGACCACTTTTCAAAGTAACTAGAGCTTGTACCCCTCAAAAAGGCCTCAGCTAAAGTAATAGCGTATAACTTATTTGATAATTATATATCAAGTTATGGAGCTCCTATAAAAGTGATAAGTGATAACGGTCCCTAATTCATATCCGAAATTTTTGAGCATTTGAGTAATCGATTGGGCATACGGCATGTCAAAACAGTTGTGTATAGATCTTAGTCAAATAGAACTGAGCGCGTGAATCGTGATCTTTTGCAAATGATTGAAAGTTATATTAAAGATAATCATGAAACTTGGGACCAGTTCTTAAGAGAGTTTGCCTACGCCTTGAGAATGGCAGTGAATGAGACTACAGGAAAGACCCCAGCAGATTTGTTATTGGGTAGAAAACTGATTACCCGTTTCAAAAGTTAGTGATGGTATACGATGGAACAGAGTTTGCGGTGAGCGATATTGAAAAATTATTTGAAGAGGCGAGAAATAATACTAAAGTTAAGCATGAAAAATGGCCAAAATATTATAATAGAAGGAGGCGAGATATTAGGATTAAGGTAAGCGATTGGGTGCTACTGCAAACATGTCCCTTAAGTTCGGTAACGAAGAAAGTGGTCGTGAAGTTTAAACCAAAGTTTGAAGGTCCATATATTGTTTTAAAAGTGCAGAATAATAATGTGATCATTTGGAAAGCAGGAAAGAGACTAACGGTTAACATAGATCAAGTCCGAATATATCATCAGAGAAAAAGTGACGAGAACGGGATAAGGGTTGGAAATTCGGATAGTAGTGATTCAGGATATCAAGAGAGTAGTTTTAGGGGTGTTAGACCTAGATCAAATCGGTCACAAAATAGTAGGAATAGTGAGTCAGGTAAACGACGAGGTTTACAGGGAAAAATGACAAGTCTTAAGGATGATCAGGGTGGTAGGTGTAAATCTAACAATGATAAGCGCAAAAGAAATGTAAGGTCAAATGAATCTTCTATGACAGGAGTTAATAAGACAAAGTAATTTAGGCAGGAGGTGACGGGATGTAAAAGGTCAATCCTTACTTCAAGGTCAGGAGGACCTCAGAGAAAATGAAGCAAGGGTCCAGAAAGACAGGTAGATAAGAGAAGGGTACCGTCATCAGTTAACTCTTATACTCCTTCTAGAAAAAAGAACCCGGCAGGTGGAAACTACACTACAAGAACGGGATATAGGCTCGTATAATTTAAGGCCTAGAGTTAAAAAAGCCGCTGAGTCCAGATCATCCAGAGAAGAGATGCACGACCAAGGGGGACCAGTCCGGTCCAAAGGAAGAAGATTCCAAGAGCCCGAACCCTACAACAAGAAGCCAAGCTACAGGCAGCAGTCTAGACGCCAGAGTCGTCAGGAACAGGAACAGGAACCGAGGAGAGGACAGTCAAGACATCAGAATCCACAACGAGGCAGAGGAGCCAGACAGCAAGAACGCCAGGAGATGAGAGGAAAGTCAACGAGCAGAAGGACTGCATCGTTGGAAGTCCTTCTTGGAGATATCAGCAAAAAAAGAAAATATTAACCAGGTTGTATCGTTTAATTATTTTTTTTACTGTCAGGCGAATTATTGCAAGAAGCAAGTCGAATTTTATTAAAATTCTTTCTATACAAAAGTTGACACTACGTTGCGGTGCATTTTTCTGGCTGTTTGAAAAATGAACTTTTGTATTTATAAATTTATTCCAAAGTGTGGGAAGCAATTGTATGAGTACATTTGCTTAATGGGATGCGAGAATTCCTTGTCTTGTTTGTTTAAAATGAATATTGTAAAAGTGTTTGTAATTGTTTACTGTATATGTTTGTTTATTGATTGATATTAGTGTATATCTGGTTTTGGGAACGCGGCGTAGATAAAACATTAATCATAACACTAACAGCGCTGCGCGATTGGAAGGGAATTTTCTCAGAAAACCATATTGTGTGTATGTGTTGAATAATAATTGTTATTTGAAATTTTTGTACAATGTGTGACATCACTCGCGTTCTTCTTCTAACATAACTCCTACGTTCTTTGACGGCCACGATTAATGGCAAAACTTTTCCAACCCAAATCCAAGAAGTAAAAACGAAGCAACAATGCAAATAAGATAACCTTTAAAAGGATAGAAAGTTTAGTGAGCAAGAATGGCAATTTTAGAGAATCCTTAGTTCGGAACAGTTGGAAGTGTGATTAGACGGCTACTCAGGAATCACGGAGATCACGCCCGTTGTACAAGGTGCATACTATTGCACTCGCGCCTACCCTGAATATCTGAAGTTGATTGGATCAATGATTATTCCTCCAAGGTAGGAAGATGGTATTCTGAACGCTAGTATAATATTGAATCGATTTTAGGCAGATATAAGATATTTTGATAAGTGATCTAATTGCGCGATCTGACTTAATTAAATCGGCGTAGTTTGGTTTATTCTCACTTAATATAGGTTTGTTCGTTATATAAGTAATTTAAGTTAAATTCTTAATAAAAGTCATATTGAGAATTATAGAATGTCTCATATATCCTTCCGATAATCCCACACCTCTAACTTACGCGGAACCCCCAAGACATAGCTATCGACAGATGGCTATGTCACAATGGCGCCCGAATAATTTTTATAATTCTGGGTTAGGTAATGCAGGAGGGTTTGGTATTTTACCAGAAATGTGTTTTTCCGGGTCTGAGAATGTTACCGAATTTCTCGAGGCTATAGATAATCAAATACAGTTACTTGAAATACCAAGTAACCTGTCATGTGCTTATTTGAAAAGTCATCTCAGGGGAAGGGCTCAAGATTGTATACTCAATATTTGGATCGGTGCTAGTGCAAGATACAGCCACGGATTTCGCGCAGCTAAAGGCTGAATTAGCGAAAGCTTTTCCCGCAATCAAAAATAAGAAAGAATTGGAGGCTAGGTTTTTCGCGTCACAGCAGGGAAGAAATCAGGAACTAACAGACTTTGTTTACGATTTGCTAAAAATACATAAGAGTTTAGAGCTAAGGATGTCGCAGGCGGAATTGATTGATCACATTTTTGTTAGACTCGAACCACAAGTCCAGGACTATGTGGAAGTTCGCAATTCGCAGAACACGGTAAAACTTTTGGAAATATTGGCTAAATTTGAAGAGAGGTATTCTTACAAAATAAAAAGAGGTTCGCAGAATAGTGATAATGTGGAAAGACGGGTTCAAAACGCGCATAGGATGCCTAATTTTGATGCTAATCGCAGAAACTGGAGAAATTCTGAGGTTGGGCGTAGACCAAATAATGGCAGAAATGATTTTAGATGTACGTATGAGAATAGCCGTCAAAGTAAAAGGTGGTCCGAGAGGTGGAATAGATTTCAGAATGATGATCAGAGATTCAACGAAAGGGGATACCAATTTCGAAATGATCGAAATGATAATTTTAATAGAGGGGACCGTAGAAATAGGGGTTCGAGTGAAAATTTCAGTCGAGGCGATAGGATGCAAAGGGGACGATTGAATGTTGTGAAAGTTAATGAAGTTCATACTCAAAAGGAATCGGCAGTGGATATAACAATTAAGCTTTCTCCGATATGTATATCACCCGTAGAGCTTCCCCACGTTCCTATTTTATTAAATAACACATTTTTGAAAGCGCTATGGGACACCGGAGCAGATAAATCATTTATATCGGAAGAAATATATATAAAATATTTTTTTTATAAACAAGTTAAAAAATCGCGAGCCCAGGTGATCACAGCATAGGGAGCGAAATGCCAAAATATAGGAATTGTAGAATTGATTATTCAAATCCGAGGATTTGTTAAACCTTGGTCGTTTCATGTGTTGACGGATTTGGAATACCCATGTATTCTAGGTGTTGATTTTATAAGTGGATCAAGGATCGTTTTAGATTTTGATCGAAAATCGTTGAAAATTCCCGATTCTCAGATAAATAGGGTGGTTGAATCAATTGAAGAGGAAAATGTTGAAATAGATTTGTCTAAGACAAAATTGGAGGATACACAAAAACAAGAATTACAAAATTTGTTTAGTAGTTTTAAGGGATTATTCTCAGACAAACCAGGTCTTACTCATGTTTTATACCATGAAATTGACACGGGAGATAATCCACCAGTAGTTTCCAGGCCATACATGTATGACAGCAGAAACAAGCAATAATTGATTTTCATATACAAAAAAATGTTACGAGAGGAAACGATTGTTCCAATTCAATCCCCGTACGCGTCACCAGTTGTGTTATGCAAGAAAAATAATGTTTACCATCGGATAATCCAGAAGCATATAGATTTGCGGTAGACTATAGGAAGCTAAATTCGATCACAAAGTATCCGCGATACCCTTTGCCGTTAATAGATGATTTAATTACAAACATCCCCTATACGACAATAATGTTATCTCTGGATCTAAGAAGTGGGTACTTTCAAATGGCAATAAACCCCAATGATATTGTTAAGACCGCATTCGTAGTAAAAAGTGGC
>BMAV01000315.1:283910-303105 GCA_019973955.1 Trichonephila inaurata madagascariensis
GAATTATTTTTGGGTCGAAAATTGATTACCCCATTTCAAAAATTAGTAATGATTTCAGACGGAGCGGAATTTGCAGTGGGAGATATGGAGAAAGTCCTTCATTAAGCCAGACTAAGTACGAAAACTAAGCAGGAAAGGTGGGAAAGATATTATAATAGACGAAGACGGGATATACAAATTAAGGTAAATGATTGGGTCTTATTAGATACACACTCTTTAAGTTCAGCAGCTAATAAAATCTGTTCCAAATTTAAACAAAAATTTGAAAATCCCTATAGAGTATTAGAAGTAAAAAATAATAATATTGTAATATGGAAGTCAGGAAAAAGATTAACTGTTAATGTTGATCAAATAAGAATATATCGTCATAAGAAATGTGACGAGGTCGAGTTAAGAACAGGTAGCCCAGATAGTATTAGTTCACGTCAGGAAACGAGTAGTTCGGAAAATGTACATCAAAGATCAAATGAGTCACAATATGGGAAAAAAAGATGTGTGGTGAAGCGTGAGTTAGAGGAAAAAGGGATAAATCTCCAGTCAAAACAATCTAAGAAAAACACGGATAGGGCCGATAAGCGCAGATCACTTATCAGATCGCTGCCTAGCTCATTTTCAAATGAAACAAGAAATAAAAGAGAACGGCTAGATAAAGGAATTAAAAGGTCGTATGGATCGGGGGCAAGTGGACCAAGGAGAAAGGGGCAGAGGAATGGACCCAATAATATTAACAAAAGACCATTGTCATCCAGTAATATTTATATAAGTAGGAAGAAGAACAAGACGGAGACAACTGGAGTTCAAGATGGACAGAGATACAACCTGCGTCCACGCCAAAGAAACGCTCAGGAGTCCCGACCGGCCAAGGAAGCAACAAGGCAAGCAAGGAAAAGCCGAAAAGGAGACTACAAGCCCTACAGCAGGCAACATAAAGAATTCCAGTGCAGCCGAGGAATGAGAAGAGGAAAGAACAGTGGTAGCACCACGTCATTGGACGTCATGTTTGGGTTTTGAATATAAAAATCAGGTTGTATTGTTTCATTTTTTTATGATCTTTCCAAACAGTTGTCGGAAAGAATAATTGCAAAGAAGGAAGTCTCGGGCGGGGTTTAAAAGTTATAATCCAAGCAAAAGGTGACACTACAATGAGTGTATATTTTTTTTTGAACTTTTGACTTGTAAAATTTTTTTTTCTCTAGTGTTGGAGAAAACAACTGTAATTATGCATTTGTTTACTTCGATGTATGACTTCGTGAGATGCGACAATTCCTTTGGTTATTTGTTTTAATGATTTATTGAAAAATGTTTGTAATTGTATAATATGTATGTATATATTTGTTGTTGTATTGTTCCGTATTAAGATGCATCTGGTTCAGGGAAACGCGGCGTAGTCAGGGCACTAACAATAATATTAAAAGCGCTGCGCGGCTCATTGGGAGTTTGATGGAACCAGATGTGGGATGGAAATGAAAGTTTATTGTAATTTACAAATGATATATAATGCATAAAAATTGTGAAACTTATTGGGTCTGCGCACCCGGGAAAAATGCACGTGGAGTGTTTGTTTTAGAATTTTTAAGTGACGTTAGATATAGAGTTAAGTACATATGTAAAAAGTGAGAATATACCATTATTAAACAGCAAAATTGTTAATGTTGGCTTAGTTAATGGAGTAAAATTTATTGTGAGTCTGTCACGAGTTTAAATTTAAATTTAAGTTGAATATTAAATTTAATTCTAAGATGAATAATGAAAATTACAGTTAAGTTACACATTGGAAATTATAGAAGTTAAAATGAGGATTCAAGGTTAAAATTTAAATTTAAACTTTGAAAGCGAGGAGTTTCAGAAATAAAAATTTAGGCACGTAATTTATTAAGGGCGTTGAGAATCCTTAAATAAATCACGTCTTTCTTCTTGGAGGGGGTTGTGACATCTCTCGCCTTCTTCTTCTAACATAACTCCTACGTTCTTTGACGGCCACGATTAATGGCAAAACTTTTCCAACCCAAATCCAAGAAGTAAAAACGAAGCAACAATGCAAATAAGATAACCTTTACAAGGATAGAAAGTTTAGTGAGCAAGAATGGCAATTTTAGAGAATCCTTAGTTCGGAACAGTTGGAAGTGTGATTAGACGGCTACTCAGGAATCACGGAGATCACGCCCGTTGTACAAGGTGCATACTATTGCACTCGCGCCTACCCTGAATATCTGAAGTTGATTGGATCGATGATTATTCCTCCAAGGTAGGAAGATTGTATTCTGAACGCTAGTATAATATTGAATCGATTTTAGGCAGATATAAGTTATATTTTGATAAGTGATCTAATT
Organism: Trichonephila inaurata madagascariensis; assembly: GCA_019973955.1. Taxonomy (NCBI): domain Eukaryota; kingdom Metazoa; phylum Arthropoda; class Arachnida; order Araneae; family Nephilidae; genus Trichonephila; species Trichonephila inaurata. The sequence continues at coordinate 286,241 of BMAV01000315.1, forward strand.
GCGCGATCTGACTTAATTAAATCGGTGTAGTTTGGTTTATTCTCACTTAATATAGGTTTGTTCGTTATATAAGTAATTTAAGTTAAATTCTTAATAAAAGTCATATTGAGAATTATAGAATGTCTCATATCCTTCCAATAATCCCACACCTCTAACTTACGCGGAACCCCCAAGACATAGCTATCGACAGATGGCTATGTCACAAATGAATGTAATGATGATGTGTGGAAAATATTGTTGTACTTTATTTGAAAGAGTTCTCGTTTCAGGGTTGCTGATCCTGATGTTTTGAAGAAGTACAGATTTTTTTTTTATTTCAGGTCCGATTGGTATTTAAGAAGCTCGAAATGTTGTAAAGGAGGCAAATTGTTACAGATGAAGATTGGTATAAAAATTTGTTTCGTGTTGTATACGGCCAGGGATTTTTTACCCTACTAGTAAAGGTTTTTTTTCCCTAGGTGCATTGCCCAAATGGAGTACACCTTTATAACTTATGTAAAGGCAGAAGATCAAGAGTGGAGTGATTAAAGCCAGATAATGATAGTTTCAGTGTATTACTTTTAGTAGAGTCATTGTTGCTAGCTTCGAGTTTAGATTTTCGCGAAAATTTAAGTTTAAAATTTTAAAGTAATTTCTTTCGGGCCATTAAGACCCTCGGATAAATCACATTTTCTTCTTGGAGGGGATTGTGACGGGGCTTTCTTGAGCCTTCTATTAAAACCTCTTGGGAAATCTGTGGGGCCAGAATGGCAATTCCTTCCAATCAACTTAAGAAGAGAACGCGATTATGCAGATTAGGAATTGTGTTTATATTGGAGCTTTAGTATTCCCGTGAAGTTCTAAGAGGTTCTATGAGAAGGTCTAATAGCGCTAGCGAAGTTCTAAGAAGAAGAGTTCTAACTGGGTTCGAAACTAGAAGACCGTCCATTTGACAGAGCAAATTAGATCAAGGATTATATTGACGATATAAGGACTGGTAGATGTTCGCCATGGATTACCGGTAGGAAAGATTAGATTTAACTTTAATACTAGAGCGGATTCTAGTAAAGTCAAGGAATTATTTATAAATATAGATTTGGTGGTTTATTGTGCTTTTTGTTAGAATTATACTTTATGTCTCATCAGTCCTGATCATAAGCCTGCTAGACTTGTGTTGCTTTGCTGAATATAAATTGAGATAACAATTAATTTTAGTATGGAATCTCTGAGTGGTCAAAATCTTTTATCCCCTCAAACTTAGGTCGCGTGGATGATGAAGAGATGATACCCACAGCTCGTGGGCTATCACAATTTTTTACAATAAAAAATTTATGAATATTGTCTAAGGTGTCCTGAGCCTGAGTTACTTTTTGTTACATTATACCAGTATTTGTAATATGAGTATTAAATTGAGTGTAACTATGTTTTAAATTTAGTGAAATCCTGGAGTAAGAAAAGTGTGTGGGAAATTCCTTTCATAATATTTAAACCTAATATTTCATAAAATGCAAGTTTGACAAAGTTTTCTTTTGTTTTTAAATGTAGGCATCATAAATGCCTTATTTATGAAAGTGAATTGAATGTACTTATTAAGAATATAATCATAAAAGCATTTGTGTAAATGTGTGGGCTCACAAAATTGCTTGGGACTTTATCATCATCTTCGTGGCTCTAAAATTTATCCCTTAAAGCTTATTTTCAATAAGTTTTTATGCACAATGAATTTAAATTCATTAAAACCCTCAAGTGGAAAACCGTATTTAAGTTACTGAGGCCCAAATATTTATGATGAGACGATTATAATTTCAATATTATCTACCCAATGCTTTTCGCAGGATTTCGCTTAGTATTATAAGTAAAAAGGCTGGCTAATCATAAGACTGGTTAAATCCACTATTTTTAAAAATCATTCCTTAGTCTACAATGCCTATAAAACTGCAAGATCCAATGATTTACATAGCAAGATTTTAAACTTATTTTACACTGGTAACAAATTGCTAAATTGTACTCATATCCCATCCAAAGCCAAGGGAAATTACCTTTATCAACAAACCAAGGTCTTACACCTCCAGGATGCGGGATCGTTCCGCGAGCTGGGCTTGAGCTCGCTGATGTTTACTTCAGAAGCTCTACTGAAGCGATGCACCCCAGATTTGATACAAGAAACGTGCAAGCATCTCGCATTAATAATCGGAATCTGAAAATCATAAGAAAATTTAATGATGTGCATGTGTTTTCCAATTCCTTCTACCACACCATTTTTGAAGACAACTCAAGAGAGTGGTTTTCAACAGAATATCGGGCATCACCGTTATAACCCAACATTCTCAAAAGAGTGCCGACGTGTTGCATTGGCTTGTTAGATCACCAGATCTTTCTCCGATCGAGTATAAAAGGGGCATCATTGGATGGAAATCCCAGTGTCATCCACAACCAGAGTTAATTGCCCTTATTTCGACCAGTCACTTCCAATAGACATCTAATTCCATAACACAAACTGATATCAGGTACCTTTACGACACATTGCTTGCATTCAAAATTTTAGTGGTTACAACGGTTATTAATGTAGTTTGAAATAGTTTTTTCTTTGTGTTGGGAAATTTTTCATGCGTTAGTGCATACATAATTTAGAATGTTTCATTGAGTGTATACCTGCGAAATAAAAATCTAAATAGAGTAATATGTTTTTATTCGGCTTTTGCTTTTCGAAAGTCCTGAATTTTCAAGCACACACACACATGAAACATTGAAGTACATATACACTGAAAATGAATTGTAACACAAATTGAATACAAATAGAAAATACGTTACTATTAAGAATTGCTCTTCATATACGATTTATGGGCATTTTATGTTTTCCAATTAAAATAACATTAGAGCTTGCAACAACACGTAAAAAATTTCATGCCTAGTACACACTCTCGAAACGAAATTAATTTTGGATAATATCAAAGCCTGTATCGTAAAAGTTTTCTTTAAAATAAAAGAAAACTTTACAGCTGGTATGACATTTAAAATTATGAGCCATGAAGTGAATCATTCGAATTCATTCCTATTTAAGAGCAAGCCTCATTTGGAATGTTGTACAACCCAAGCCACACACAGAAGACCGACGGGTAAGATGCTTTTATTTCGCAATAAAGGTTAAGAACATGTATTTTTCTTCAACAAAAATTAATTCGGTTTCTTACCGTAAAAAAGTTTAAATTCCTAAACTTCATTCCCTTTGGAAGTACTTAAAATTAAATTTTATATTTTATTTTCTCCTTCATCTCTATAACCAGAGAACATCTTTTCCTCATAGGTTGGCTTAGAAATTTTGAAAAATAATTTTCCGATCTACGTAGTTATATGAACCAAGAAACCCAGTCTTAAATACCAAAAAACTAAATTTTAATGAACAAAATTAAATTTTATTTAAATTTTAAAAACTAAGTAATAATCAAATTTCAACTATAATCTCTGCTTTCTTTTCGTTTTCAAATAATTATTCTTAATTTGTGTTTATATCATATTGAGACATTTTTTAAAATTTTTTTTGTTCTGGTTGAATGTTTCTTTAATATTTTTTATTTCCCAGTTCATTGTTCGACTGAATGAAACATTTCTCCTTCACGTAAGACAAAGCCATCTTGTTTTGAGAAATATATTTTTTATTTCTCTGTCTTTCAAATGAACTGCATAACAACAATAAAAACTCATTTTTTTTATTCTGAAACACTCGTTTGTCTTATTTAAAAGTCTGATGTTTCGAAGAACTTATAATTTTAATAAAGAGTACACGTTTGGTTAAAGTTTCAAAACGTTATATAAAAAAATAACCACTGTTCAGGATGACGTCAAATTTGAACGGAATATTATTGAAGAAAGGGAAAAGCGTATGGCATAAAAAATAGTTCCAAATTTTATCAAAAGATGGTGCTGTTAGCGTCAGGTTACGTAAATGAAAATACCTGTCATACGCCCGACTCATTTTAATTGTTATAAAAACTCCGGATTCATGACTTTCCCTCATTTCACGTCTGAGAATTTCGTCATGACTATCTCATTGAAGGACCGCTCTGGACAATCAAATATATGATTAAAGGCGTTGGTCCGATGACTGACCAGGGTCTGGAGAAAATTATTCAAAAATTCGAAGAGACAGGTTCTTTTCTTGTGCAAACTGGTAGAGGGAGGAATGGAGTTAATTCGACGGTTGTTGAAGAAGTGGCTACAGCAGCGTAGGAGGAATCGAACGGTGGTTTGCAACGATGCAGTGCTCGGGAAATTGCCCGAACACTGGTCAGACCTGTGAGCACAGTGAATAAAATTCTGCGAAACATTCTGCATTGTTACCCATACAAAATTAGCCATGCGCAGGAGTTTCTTCCTTCTGACCTGCTAGCAAGAGAGACTCTTACTTCAGAATTTCTTGCTAGCATGGAAGTGGACAATGAATGGCCATAGAATGCTTTGTGGTCAAACAAAGCCCATTTCCATCTGACAGGATATGTCAATTCACAAAGTTGCCGAATATGCGCAACAGAGGATCCACTCGCAACTCAGCCAATTCCACTTCATCCTGCAAAGTTTACTCTGTGGTGTGGGTTTACGGCATAATTTATCATTGGGCCATACTTTTTCAAGGAGATGGGTGCTTTTGATCCTGTTACCGTTATCGTCTCTGGTCAGCACTATGAGTGTCTTTTGCGCCATCACGCCATTCCAGATATTCAGCAGCGTGGTTGTGTATATAGGATCATTTTTATGGAAGATAGGGCTCTTCCGCACATTGAAAATACAGTGAAGTAGCTGTTAAAGGGGCATTTTTGAAATTCTAGAGTTGTTAGCCGTCATTTCTCTACAACCTGGCCGCCCCGATCACCTGATCTTAATCCATGTGACTTCTGGCTGTGGGGCTATCTCAAAGATGCTGTGTTCAGTACTCCGATTCCACACATAGCTGAATTGAAGTCATGCATTGCGCAACACATTCTGAAGTTGACCCCGGAGACACTTCAATCAGTTATGGAACATGTTGTTTCTTGATTTAAGACTGTTGCAGACAGCGGTGGACAACATACTGAACATAATTTCCGCCAGCTTCATGAAATTTAAAAATGGATTTGATGGACGCTCTTCATGTGGTTTTTGGCCTCGAGACTGTTAAAAAACCATTTTTCTCATCCGAGGTGATATGACCTTGCCATGGTGGGTGGGCTTACGTAACTAACACACAGTATCACAATTGAACAGTCATACACACTTAATTTAACGTGTAACTTACACCTTAGCTGTTGTTTTACGATTCATTGTCACTTTTAATCGCGAACCCTTTTAAATTATGATGTTTACATCGCTATCTGCTGCTAAAATTTAGAACTTTTTTTTTAAGCCATATGCTTTTCCCTTTCTTCAATAATATTCTATTCAAATTTGATGTCATTCTGAACAATGGTTCTTTTTTTTTATGGCGTTTTGAAACTTTAACTTTAATTATAATCACCGTGTACTAAAGCACTTTTAATTCTTTTAGAAAATCAATATACTCCAAAAAGAGAACCTTAACAATGTACGTCCAAGTGGTTCTGCTGTCTGTTCTGGCGGTTGGTGGAGTGGTGGCTTTCAAGGGCTTCGATGATAACTTCATCGGCTACGTTCTGCAAGCGAACGCATGTGTTTCAAAGTGTAAGTTATTTTGCTTAAAATTTTTAATTTAGAGAAATTTAAGTTGAACTCATATTCGGAAGAACTTGATTTCACCGAAGCATAATAAGGCCGAATAAAAGAGAAAATAAAAACTATCTCAAGTTTTTATTGTTAAATATTATAAACTCAGGAATAACCAATGATTTATCAGTAAAATATTAAAGAAATTCTTCCTATAAATCCTGCTGAGAAATTATGCGATCTATTTACACTCCGGATGCTTAATGTTTTCAATGGATGAGACCTGGAAAACCAATTCCGCAGAGGATCATTTTAAATTCCTTTGTTCATATCAAGATTCATTATTCAACGCAATTTAAAGCTACATTTTTACAGAGATGCAGCGCGTGCTGATCCACACGCTCTGTAAATTGAGAAAAAATAAAGATGGCTAAGTTAAGCAATTTTAACACACACACAACATATTTATACAATATTACATTTATAAAAGCAATGGTAGCTATTTACAGTATGCGAATTAAGCCTTAATACAAAGTTAGTGGTAAACAAATGGTAGCGTCACACAGTACTAGCTTTCTCCTGTTTGTAACAATTCTACTCTCTTAACATTGAGAGAACCACATGTTAATATAAGTTGAAGTAAAATGATCACATGAATATGCCGATTAAAATAAACTCCGTGAAAAACTATTTGTAAATTCTCTTTGAAAAACATCTACCTTCATCATATGTAAATTCGACTTTAAATTCCTCAAAATATCTTAGATTTTTGAATAAAATCTATTTCTGAGAAGGCTGAGAAATGAAGAGAAAAATATAGTAGTATCCCCCCCTTTTTTTAAATCATAAAGTCTGAGATATTTCGTAATTTTCGATTAAAGAAATATACGAGTGCAGAAATTTTTTTTTAAAGTGTATGAACGCCAAATGAGATTGAAATACAGGAAAAAATTTGGGACTCAAAGCAACTCAAAAACTGAATATCAAAAAACCATAACTGCAGAGTATTTTGCAAGAATCCCCTAAGTCAAGAGTGCTTAGAATCAGATATTATCTTTCTTCGTATGATACTGGGAGAGAAAAGTGAAAATATTTTCATAACGAAATGAATTCAGCTGAAAGGATAATAAATTACAACTAAACTGTAACTTTTCTTAAAGAGTAGTTGACAAATAATCTGCTGGAATTCTCATGGAATTTCTGAGAATCATACTTGAAATAATAACAGACTCACTAGCGTTTGATCTCTTAGATCCAGCTTTCGAGAACTTTGTAAGGTTTCAGTGGAATGGGAGATTAGGTTGAAAAGACTCGAAGAGAATCCTCATTTTATTTCTAGATAAAATTTATTCTCTTTTCGTTCATCTAAATCCTTTAATTTGGAGTTGAACAAAAGGGAAGTTCTCAAGAAGCTCTGATTTCTTGGCTACCATTTGAAAATGTAATTCCCATAAATTGTTTTAAGTGTGTGGAATCAGAAAATAATATATATGTTTTTTTAAAATTTCATAAAACACCCTTCGTTAGTTGGATGATTGATTTTTTTGCAAGGCAAAAAATTATTTATGCCTTACAAAGATTCAAAAACTTTACTTGTACATAATCGACACACACATTAGCTGTATCAACGTTACAAGATTTTTTAATGGATGATTGCTGTGACTTCTTTTATTTCGTAAAGAAATGTTATTCAAATTTATTTTTCATTCTTCTAGAAGTATATGATTATTTCGAAGGGAGCTAGATACCATGTGCAGGCCTAATCTAAATGATTTCAAATGTAGATAGAAAACAAAATCAGTGGCTTTTGTCCGAATTTTTTTTCGAATTTGTTCATTAGTTTTACAGATAACTGAGGAAAAGTTTAAGAAGAATTTTACTGTAAACATTGTTTCTTTTTCACATTTCTTAACACTTCGGGATGAATGGATGGATGATTTTTAAGACTTCTAAAGCGATATCCATAATTTTCACTAATTCCTATCATAAGGTTGGATTCAGAAAATTTCTTGAACTATTGGGGGATTTTATGAACGAAATTTTGAATTTAAGAATTTCATATGGCAGGAAGAATCTAAATACATGTAACCATGTTTGAGTGTTACAATTTCTATTTTTCAAAACTGTATTTGTGTGTGTGATTACTTATATTTTTCATATTTAGAACACCTTTAAATAATTTTAATGTATCTGAATTGTAAGAAACTTATACACCATTGATTAAAATTAACTTTGAAATGTATCGAATAGAATATTTTTTATCGTCAAATAGACACACATTTAACATTAAGAGAATTAATTTCTGAATTTGCAAACATCGGAAAAATGCTAACACAGAATGCTATGAAATTTTTAAATTAAACTAATTTTAAAAGGCAAAAATAGATGTAAGAAAGAAATGAGTTGAGGCAATGAGAAATTTTCTTCTATAAAATAACTAATTATTCTAATAAAGCAACCATTTCCACACCAAACTTTAGCACCATTTTGGAGCTGTTTAAATTGAAACAATTTTTTTTACGTATGCTGATAATTGCAAAAGTACTTAAGGGACAATTTTTAAAGACGCTGTCGCAACCCTGAGGTTGCTGGCGAAGTTTCGGACACCGAATAAGCAGTCTTTATTAAAAAAAGAATATATTTATTGTTCTTTCAATTTACTATCAAGAAATATCTTAAACTGAAGGAGCATCAGTTTATTCAATATCCTAAATTTCTGACAAATAATTGCTTCTTATCTGTTTATGATGCGATGAAACTGCACTAGACAAATGTAACTCGGTATAACTGGATACTCCAGACTTGAGATTCGCTTCAAGAACTCCAAGGATTTCAGACAGTAATTTTGCTAAGCTAACTTTAATAGCAGCCTAACGACTAACTCCTACACTCACTATGCTGGAGTTCAAATAGCACTAAAAAACATACAGCACAATTTATCCACGGGAAGCCATTTTGTAAACATACAACTGTTAAGCAATACTTTTCCTCAGAGGATTAGTGACAGACGCAAATAGGATCCGTCACAACTCTGATTGAAAATTGTGTAAGGCATTAAATTACGTTTACTTAATTTGGATATTCATTGTACATTACATATTTTAGTTCATTTGGAAAAATGTTTTTTAATATTTTTTGGTTTAATACTTATTTGTTATCTTGCAACTGAAATGACTTTCTTTTTTTAGCCGGGAATCCGGATTTGTGCAAGAAATATGTAGGTTGTGCCGATGACTTGCCAAAACCGGTAATTTCTTTATTACAATATTTCCATCCATTAGTTTTCTAACATGAGTTCTTAAAGTATATTTCTATTTGAGTCAAAATAGATAAATTGAATCTTAGAAACCCTCTTTAAAAATCATTTACTATGAAAGTGTAAAATGTTCAGCAGCAAATTTCACATTTCTATTAAGAAATTATTTCTTTTAAAAAATTAACATGCTGGCACTTTGGACTTGAAATCATTCCTTTACTTATTTTGTTGCTTAATATTATTTCAATTACATGCTTATTTTATTCTTAGAACAATAACACATCTTAGTTTTATCATGTTTTGGTTTTGATATTGAAGCACAGCTCTTTCCTCAATCTATTTCCCACCACTGTGCCCCACGTAACCCCTCCCCTGATTATGTTCGAATACTAACATGTGCATGCACTGATACTGTAAAAAACCATAATAAACGAGCATTCTTATTTTAACCAGTACTACAAAATGGTGTGCATTGGTAATTATACACATTTAACTACATTTTTAATATAAAATGTATGCAAATATGGCACTAGTCACTTTGAGAAAGTACAGAACTTATTGAAAACAAAAGCGTGATGATAAAAATAGAGAAGAGTATTTCCAAACTCTTATTGAATATCACTGCAGTACTACAGCTAAATTAAAGATGGTACATTCTACACAAATAATATAGAACAAATGCGTAATCTGTTACTAAATATAATTGAAAAATAAACTAACTCAAAAATTTTATTTTAGGTAAAATTGAATTCAACATATAAAATTACTTAGAAAGGATACTTCACACATTCACATTTTCAGCAACTCCTAACAAAAAGTCATGATGTCATCAAAATAAAATAAAATAACGTATTGTGAGAACTTTTTACACTAAATGTGAAACTACATTCATCTTCAGTTCAGTGTCATAAATTTTATTTATTTTTGTGTGTGTATCCCTGAGATTACTTCACGTATCCCGGGCGGTAAACGTGCCCTAGATTAAGAAATGTTATTTTAGCCGAATAAAATATAACGTATTTTTATATTCGTACATATTATGCTGCTTCTGGATACATTTGAAAGAGTTACGAAACTTGATTGTCGGAAATAAAGAAAAGCAAAATTTTTATTTACTTTGTAACAAAATTATTTCATTCATTAAACGTATTTTACTATTTTTATATGATCTTTCTTATATGTTTAACGTTATATATATATATGGCTTTTATTTTTTTATAAAAGTGTTCCAAGACAGTTTTCTTCCGAATATAGTGTTGTACCTTATCGCAATTACTCTTTTGCAGGTGAAGGACGTGTTCAATAACTGTAAAAATTCCGTCTACCCCGATGGATTTGGAAGTTGCAGCGACGGAGACACTCTGTTGAAATCAGAAGACGACAAGACACAAGTAAGACAAACACCACGTAGAATATATCTATCCAAAACTATAAGTTTCATCTTTCTTTTAATCCTTCCAGTTATAAATATAGAGATCAAAAGGCTCATTTTGTTAAAAAAAAGTTTTATTCTTTTAAGAAATTTAAAATTTTGGAAACAATAGAATTAGGCTTTCGATTTTTTTCCCGAACAAAAGTTATTAATTTAATTTATTTCAATAAGTAATTTCGTTTGAAAACTTTTAGCTGGGAAATTTAAAACAAGCTCAACTTTCCTGCAAAAAAGGTTGATTTGATCTGCTTCCATTTTCGAAAGCAGATTTACTGATTAATTGGAAAATCTTTTTTCAGAGAAAGTTGTAGGAACATTTCTGATCCTATATTCAAAGCCATGAATACAGGAACAGAAGCAGCGACTTCGAATGAGATTTTATTGAGATTTAGTTTGAGTGGACATATTGATGAATTTGTGCATTTGTTTGTATTTTTTATTCCTCGATCTTTTTCAGTAATTTTGTGTCTTTCATTTCAGTTTGAAGAGTGCTTTATTAAGAAATTACCCCAGGTGAGTTCAATCGAAATTTTAATTTTAAATGAAACTAAAGTTAAACTTACTACCAAAAAAAATATTTAAAAAATCATTTGAACTTTTTCTACAGTATACTTATTTCGTAAAGACTACACGATAACCATTAAGATGTGACTAAAAGTTCTCCCGGATATATGTATTATCATCTTATCAACTGTACCGTTAGTTATTTGCGCATGGCTTCTATGTAAATATAGAATTTTTTTTATCCATCCAGATGATTCAAAAAAGTGTCAAACAAGTAGTTTCAGAAAATAAAAGTTAGATACATTATAGATTCTCAGACACATATAGATCACCTTTTAAGTAATCAAACTTTGTACGAAATTTCATCTTGTATGCAATAAGCCTTTCAGATAACTGAAAAGGTGTATAAAAATACTCGTATATTAAGATTCGGATATTTATGATAAGCAATTCTTTAAGTGTATACATTAAATATGTCTATGTAAAACAACATAAACCTTCTCAAAGAAGTTTCAAAACTATTTTTATGTCGAAATATCCGCTTTTTAGGAAGTGACGACGTTAGATGTAAAAGCACTTTTAACTGGTGTCATTACATCTATACAAACCTCCCCACACAAAACTATCTTAACAAAAAGAGCAAATACTACCAAGACAGCAATCTTGTAGGAAAGTGAAATAAGAGCAACACGGGATAGCATAAAAAAGCACCACAAATAAAAAGTGTGAATGAACGTATAAAACTTATTTTTTAAAACTAATGCCATTTTTTTACATTCTCGCAAGGGGTAGCTATGGAAATTTTGTTCAAAACTATATCTGGCAGCATGTTCGTTTCGAACACTTCTGTTTTCATAGTATATCTAGATTCTTTAATAAGAGTGATGTATTACGTTCATTTCTGTGAAATCTATTTCTATAATATAATATCTTCAAAAGCTCACCCTCCAAGATGAGGAATTCACTTACGGGATAAAAATGAAGCCCATGTGTTTCATAGAGATCCTGGTTTTCGAGATTACCTCATCAAAAATTCTTTTGAAAAAAAAAGGAAAATTCAGCAATCTCTGTTAGCAAGATGGGATTAAAAAATTTTTGATAAATCCACTATATATTCAAAAAGTAAATTTTGTATCTTAATATTTCTTAAGATCCGTTGCATTCCCTATAATATTTTAAGTTAAATACAATTCATTTCTTGTGGTACATGTGCTTTTATAAAAGAAATATACCAAATACAAAATTTGATTTTACATTTATAGTAATTTTTATTTTCATTAGTACAAATCTTTGGATTCAAGTGAAGACAAGGCACAAGAAAAGTTTATGGTACAGTATTCACATGATTATTTATTAATTCCTTTTTAATTTATTATTTTTTCTTTTTAATTTTCTAATTAGAAACTATTGCATAAAGCGTAAACTTAAATCCTTCAACTTTCACCTTAGAATAATATAATATAACGCAATAAGAGATTTTTTTTTAAAAAAAATATTTATCTTAAAAGCTCTTTCAAATTTTCACAGATAAGAGAAATTTGCTTAGGAGACACAGAACGATTCAATTGACCAAAATTGGTCAAAACATCAAATTCAATTTTTTAAGCCTAAATTATTCTTTATATACTTTTCTATAACCTCTCAAAATTTGAATGCTCTAAACTTAAAAAACGCAGAATTATGATAGCTTTCACTTTCGTTTTTTCTCACATCTCTATGGCAAATCAAAACTTTAAACTGACTTATCTCAGAAAGATAAAATAATTAGTTTGTCTTCATTTAAAATGCTAAGACTTTTTTCTATTGTGCCTAATGCTTTGAAATTTTTTTACCTATTGCTAATAGTACATGTAACAAAAGTTGGAACGCATTTTTGAATCAAAACAATATTTATTTTTTTAAAAATAATTAAACTCAGAATTTATAAATTTTTTAAGGAATTTCAATAAACATTCATAAAAAGAAATATTGTATGAATACCAATCACATTAACGCGAAATCCATACCAACTTTTACTATACATAGTTTGACGTACTTGTAAATCGAATTTCATGCATGCCCGTAAATTTTTGTAGGAGGAATAGCATTTTAATATCACTTCACAAATTTTAAGATTTTTCCTTAAAAAATTACATGGCTAGCTTTTTATAAAATTTTGAGCACAAAATATACTTAACATAATATACATACATAGGAGGCAACCAAAAAAATTTGAAAAATCCTTAAATTAAAAATTTTTGCGTAAATCGTACCATGTCCTCTTAATTTCGTTTTTGTTCTTCGATACTTATTTATTTGATATGGTTGAAAATTGAACGAATTAAATATATTTGTTATATGAATATTTTTAAATCGAGCTGATTTTTTCCCTCTCGTATATATCGTAATTTTGCTTAGTGATAATGTAATGGTTAATTGATCGTGGTAAATCTATGTTAGATTATAAAAAGCTTTTTGAGATAATTAGAATACCAGAGAGGAACAATGAAAGGACCAAACCAGGTTAGGATATTCAGGTTACTCGAAGAGCAAAGCCTTCACGCGTGTTTAGGTGGGAGGAAATTCATTTAAGCTTTCAAGTGATGCGTGTTTAAAACGCGTTTAAAACGGAGTTGAATTATGTTTCGCCATTTAATTGGAAAAAATTAATTATTGTTCAGAAATCAATTTGCTTCACCTAGAATGCGAAATGACGAGTTTGAACGAGATCTCATGATCGGGTTTATTTTTAAATAATAAAATCAATACTTGCACGGGGAATAATACTCCAACAGTAAATGTGTATAGAAGAGGCAGTACATGGAGATAGATATAAGAAACCTTGCTAACGGGCCGCACTGTACGACATAACCTCGAAACAACTAACATCTCCTCCGCATGGTGGTGATCTTCCTCTCGTGTGTCGACACAACGTTCAAGTTTTTCTTCATTATCTGAACCACGGCTCGGCTGACCACTGGATATCAACAAAGAATTATCCACGCAGACGCTACAACCGAACCCTCTAGGTATAAGGATCTCACGAACACAGCTAGTGGTAAGCCGTTTGTAAGAAGTTAACATCTCAGATGTGTCCAGCTACACTCTAGTTTATGAGGTGAACGCCTTCACCTTTAGAGAGTTTTATTCAGGGTAGTCCTGTAGGAATCCTTGGCGTTAGGGTCTAGAGCCGGTGTCGGTATCCTTTGACACGTGATCCAGATTTCACACGAGCTACTATTCTCAGTAGCACTCTACTAAATCATCTGAACAAGTTAAATCGCCTCTCTCTGTTCTGCATGCATTTTCTCTTAATTTTATTGGAAAATTGTGCATTTTATTTGTTTATTATTCTGATAGTTCATACCCACACATTTAATGTAATGACCACTAAAGAAGAAATTTTGATGATCGTGGTTTTTTCTTCATTTTTTCATGTTGTATGTATGTGTCATGTATCACGCGTCTAGAGCACAAAGAGTTTTTCAAACTGAACATCAGTCCTTATTTAAGAATTCTGAAGAGAAATGAGAAGTTGCTAAAAATACTATTACTCGATAGAAGAAAAATAAAATTTAATTTCTTTGTCATATATATAATATTGCAAACTAAAACTAAAGAGACCAAATGTAGTTACGTAATTGCTCCTTGTGTAGTAGACAAAGGTAAACCTTTCACACACAGGGAATATATAAAGGTTGTCGAATTACTGTTTTCTCTGAATAAGCAAACTTACAAACAATGTTAATCCAAATTCAAGAAGTACCTCCTTCCACGCGAACTACTGAAAAACTAACTGAAATGGCAGAAAATGTACCAAAAAAAGGAAAAAAAACAGAATTCTGGTCTGCAAGAACTATTGCATTTATTGTTACTCTTGATGAGAGTATCAGTGTGAATGACATTGCTCGCCTTTGCACGATATTCTGATAAAGATATTAATCCACAAATTTATGAAAAAAAGTCACAAATTATTGCAATATAAAGTAGAGTGATGCAGGACATAAACCGTTTAAAATTTTTTATTTAACTATATTGAAGAAATACCAATATTTACAATATTAATTTCTTATTTTAATACATATTTTCAAAAGATACATAATATACAATATATATAAATGAAGTGCTTACATTTTTTCATTTATATCGAAGAAATAGTTATATTTTATGTTGTTTAGTTTTGTGTTAGATAATATCTTTAAAAGATGCATAAAAAAGGATGCATCTCTATAAATGTATTTTTTTTAATCTCTCTCTTTCTCTTAACACTGAATTCATTGCAACTGGAATCGAATTGTTCTTTATCTATCCTAACGTGCGTCTACCTGAATCCTATTGGTAGTTTGGTTTGGCACACGAAAGTTACAAGGGTACTGATCCCTTGTTTAGAGTGTTATTAGACTATCATGGGGGATTCAAATCACTCCTAATTATGGAATAACTCAAGAGTGAGCATCGGGGGAAAAAGGAGCTTGAAGTCCTATCGCTCACTCAAGGCATCCCTGGAGCCATATTTCAGACAGAAAATGGACCTTGACATGTTGCCATGGAATATACAAGCATTCTCAAGTGCAATTCATGTTCCGCTTTATTTATGACCTGCACATTTCATACATACGCCAACCACTGTGTCGAAGATTCTATGAATGGGCGAATCGATTGCATTGGTTCTCAAGAGAGTTTTTCTTTAACAGATTTATAGAGTTGAAAACTTTCAAAGCTTGCGAATATATGCATCAAGTTTAACATACATTAAATATTTAACAAAAATGTTTACTCTTTTTTTTTTTTTTTTTTTTTAGAAATGCATCTACAAGAACGGAAACAAATGCTTGAAATCTTAAGAGACGGCGAATTAAACTTTCCCATTGAAGGCAACCAGATGAAGACATTCCTAATGTAAATTTTGCTGCTAAATGTTAAATCTAGAAAAATAAAATTTTTATTTCTGTAATGTAGAGCTTTTTTTTATTATTATTTTAAAACCATGGCACATAATAGATTGAAATAGTTAAAATACGACTGAATTTGTAATTTGTAGCTTTAAGCGGCAAGCAGAACATTTTAAATACAAAATATTTTTAAATTTACCATTTTTTTACCTTTTAAATAAAATGCAAACTAAAATAAGAAATTTATAGATTAAGTGTAATAACAAAGAATAAAAAAAAATACATGTGCTTATAATTAGAATTTGATATAATGAACATTAAGTGTGAACAGTATTTTACATATTAAATACTGCATATTAGCATTAACACAGAGTCGTCGAAAAACTATACCACCCTTGAAAAAACTTCTGCAATTCTATCATTTCTAACTTCGCAGAAGGGAAAGAAGTTGTGATAAATACTAAATTGAGATTTAAGTTAACTATCATAGAATAGATTTTTTCCTTAAAGCATCTGATTTCTTATCTAAAAATAGATTTAATTTTAATGTCTCAAATTCTCATGCAAAGTATCAAAACGTTACAGAGACTTTAAAGGAGGTCATGTTTAAATTGTTAATTTTGGCACCGAACAATTGAAAATAGTATTCCTGTACTAAAATATAGAAGCTAAAGATAGACTAGAGTTAATAAAAAATTTCTTTGTAACATACCAAAAACTTTTACATCTTTCAATTCCTCATATCACCTAAATCACGCACAACACACAAACCCATGTCACATGGTATATACCAGGGATGGCGAACCAGTGGCACGAGTGCCCTCAATGGCACGTGACACAATATTTTGAGCACGCCAGTGATCCAAATGGTCTGCATTTTATTTAAAAATAACAAAGTTCACTAAAAAGTATTACAAACAAACGCGAGTCATTGGTCGCAGTGCGGTGGGGAGCGCACTCATTTGCCCTTCGTTACGTGATGGACTACAGTTGCTTATGATGTAAAGTTTGTCCATTTCGGTGACACTACTGTATTTTAAAGTTGATTTGTGTTGTATTTACGATATTTAAGATTTAACATGGCTAGTTCAGCAAAAGAATAAAAAGAGCGAGATAGTGTAACAGAGAATTTCAAATTTGGTGAATCTAGAAATATGGTATTATTAGTAAA
>BMAV01000315.1:303505-327430 GCA_019973955.1 Trichonephila inaurata madagascariensis
TTATTATTTTAAAACCATGGCACATAATAGATTGAAATAGTTAAAATACGACTGAATTTGTAATTTGTAGCTTTAAGCGGCAAGCAGAACATTTTAAATACAAAATATTTTTAAATTTACCATTTTTTTACCTTTTAAATAAAATGCAAACTAAAATAAGAAATTTATAGATTAAGTGTAATAACAAAGAATAAAAAAAATACATGTGCTTATAATTAGAATTTGATATAATGAACATTAAGTGTGAACAGTATTTTACATATTAAATACTGCATATTAGCATTAACACAGAGTCGTCGAAAAACTATACCACCCTTGAAAAAACTTCTGCAATTCTATCATTTCTAACTTCGCAGAAGGGAAAGAAGTTGTGATAAATACTAAATTGAGATTTAAGTTAACTATCATAGAATAGATTTTTTCCTTAAAGCATCTGATTTCTTATTTAAAAATAGATTTAATTTTAATGTCTCAAATTCTCATGCAAAGTTTCAAAACGTTACAGAGACTTTAAAGGAGGTCATGTTTAAATTGTTGGTTTTGGCACCGAACAATTGAAAATAGTATTCCTGTACTAAAATATAGAAGCTAAAGATAGACTCGAGTTAATAAAAAATTTCTTTGTAACATACCAAAAACTTTTACATCTTTCAATTCCTCATATCACCTAAATCACGCACAAACCCATGTCACATGGTATATACCAGGGATGGCGAACCAGTGGCACGAGTGCCCTCAATGGCACGTGACACAATATTTTGAGCACGCCAGTGATTCAAATGGTCTGCATTTTATTTAAAAATAACAAAGTTCACTAAAAAGTATTACAAACAAACGCGAGTCATTGGTCGCAGTGCGGTGGGGAGCGCACTCGTTTGCCCTTCGTTACGTGGTGGACTACAGTTGCTTAGGATGTAAAGTTTGTCCATTTCGGTGACACTACTGTATTTTAAAGTTGATTTGTGTTGTATTTACCATATTTAAGATTTAACATGGCTAGTTCAGCAAAAGAGATAGTGTAACAGAGAATTTCAAATTGGGTGAATCTAGAAATATGGTATTATTAGTAAAGGGGGGGGGCAACAAAACGGTGTGTGTTTTATGTTCTGGAATAGCGGTATGCAGAATATCGTCTGTAAAATGGCATTTTGAAACAAATCATAAATCCTCTCGTCAAAAAAGTGAACCACAGTAAAAATAATTAATTGCTTAAAAACTGATTGGCAGATGACTCGAATTGAGCATGCATTCTGCTAAAAGTATAGCATCCTACAATCCTAATATAAGTTATTTGTGACATCCAATCTTCAACAACAGAGTTCACACTAATGTTACTTTAATTTGAATTACACGTACAAAAGGTATTTTTTCGTAGTAAATAAAGAGTTTGGTGTGTTCTTAGTATTAGTCTTTTCTATTTTTCCAATATATATATATATAATCACAAGTTAAACTTATTTGACGGCACGTTTTCACCTCATTGAACACTTCCTTAGAAAAAAAAATGGCACGTCGATCGATAAAGGTTCGCCACCCCTGGTATATACTAATTGCTTTTCCCCTTTAAAACGACACATCTGCTGATTTTCCATTTTGTTTGTTTCCATTGTTTCATGTATAAAATAGTGAATATATATGCGAGCTTAATTTTTTATAATACATCACAACTGATAGTTTTATTTTAAAAAATGATTTAATTGGGAAGAAGCTTAAAAATATAAGAAAATGCTGCAATGTTTTTATTAGATGTGGTAGTATTTTCTTTTTAAATCTTTTTTTTTTTATGAAGAAATGTGTGTATGTGTGTGTGTGTGAAAAGAAATCTTTATGCTTTTCCCACATAGAAATTTTTTCATAGTTACATATTTTTAATCCAATAATCAAACATCCAGGAATAAGTAGTCATTTCAATATCTAATATAGAAAGACTTTTTTTATTCATAATTTAATAAAAATAGATGTAAATTATTATTTTTTGGAAAACTAAGCAGTATTGTTTTCTATTATTCATTAGAAAATTATTTCTTTTATAATAAAACTGTACATTGATATTTTTTTTGATAAAACTAGATTTGTTTTGTAAGTTATTAATCGAAATTTGAGAGATCCTATCTCTGGAGAAAAAAACGGGGAGGAGGGGGAGGGGAAATTTATTCTCAAAAAATCTATGCAATGCCGGGATTAGTGGAGGGAAAAGAAACCTCTCTTTTATGGAAGAGAAGGGAATGAAATGTAGGGAAATGAATTTTAATGACATAAATAAAGACTCCCCCCCTTCCTCCTCCTTTCTGAACTTGTTCTTGGATAAACCAAGAAAAGTTTTGCAAAGGTATTTGAAACAATCTCTGTATTCTGAAATAGCCTTGGCAAACTGTTTATTACATCAACCGTAAAATCTGACATATAACGCGCACCTATACTTTTTCAAGCTGGATTCTTTAATTTTTAGGTATATTCGCCTTATAAAGCGCACCTCTTTTTTAAGAAAGAACCTGAAATGTATGTGTGAAATAATCTTATGTATTGAAGTCATTTATTCGAGGTATTATCTCAGATTTTTGAAAAAATAGCATTCTTCTGTAATTACAACCATTTAATTTCATCAGGTTTGTCATTTCATTTACAAAAACAGTATTCCGATCTATGTAGAAGTCTAATTCTTTTTATGTTCATCTCTTTTTTTTTTATTTTTGAAGTTATCATTTTCATACCCAGCGTATAACGTGCACCCATAAGTTTCGATCCTATTTTTTGTGTTCTAAGTGTGCGTTATACGCCGGATTTTACGATAATTTTGTATGCAGAGAAGTTAACAGTACATTGTTCGGCTCAATTAAGCTTTTCAGAATCATATTCTTGGTGTTTGGATTAAGATTTTCTTTTCAGCCATTCTGTTTTGATCTAGTGTTGAGTATTATCATGGCTGCCCCACTATTCACAAATGAAACATGGGGACTTTTTATATTTGCCTTGTTGACCAAGAAGCATGAATATAACTTTCAAATTATCACAAACGCCCCAACCATGGTTGGCATATTTTATTTTGTTGAGGACGAGAGTCAGGTTTTCATAGATTTCCTTTATATGCACCAAATATTCAACTGGTACAAATGCACACTAGCCTCCATGATGGAGGAAGGCAGAGCCTTTTCTTTTCGATGAATCTATAAGCTACCTCCATTTATTTTTATCGCAGATGATAGTATAGTTGTTCTTCAACGTAAGATCATCTGAACACTAAGAAAGATTCTCGTCTTTCTCGAAGTACACTTAATAAACTCTTTTTCTCGATTTCTCTACAAATAAAAAGAGATTCCTTTCGCCAATAAGTTTTTTTTTTTGCTTTTCATCTGGAGTTCAATAATTCAACTCCATCTTTCTAAAGGCCCTCTAGTCAGATCATTAATGACACCTGATAAAAAAAAAAGTCAGAGGGGAATCGGCTCCTGCGAGCTTATATTCGGCATTGAAGTTCAGCTTTGAAGTTGCGACGAAACTATTGATAAAGAGAGATTGCGATGGAAGGTGTTACAGAGTTTATGTTTAAACTAGTAGAATGAAGGTCAGCCGATTGGAAGAAAGAAATTGAAAGTCGAAATTTTTTTTTTTTGATAAATACTCATAAAAATCTAATTAAAATACTGAATTTTTTTAAAAAAAGTGATGGGATAGAAATTTTTTATTTTTATTTTCGAAATCGGAACCAAAAATACATTAAGTTGAACCATTACTTCCCTTGTGTAATTGAATCACTTATTATGATCTGGAAGAAGTAGTGTCGAATAAAAATATGCTACAAAAGCAGCTCTTAAGAATATCAGTGGAGGATTACAAGAAGGCTAGAACACATAAAAAGACTTATCGGCTTAAAAAAGGCTATTTTAGTAATACCTGCTTAGTGACTCCTGAGAAGATGTAACGAGAATAGAGCTTCCTTTCGTGAAATGGGTATTAGTTGAAAAGTTTTTAAACCTTGCATGTAGAAGTTAACACAAAATAATTTTAAACGACTTGAAGAAAGCTCTTTACCGATGGAATGTGTGTTTGCTGTAACTCTTTCGTGGACCCTATTTATTTCTCTTTTGAATTTCTCACAGATTTTTATGTTTTATTAACAATTAAACAATAATACTTAATCAAATATATTTTATTTTGCCAAATTTTATGCATACATTTAAATTTAAGGAGTGGGAAGAATATTCCCAAGGAACCTTTTACCGCCATAAAGAAAATTAAATTTAATGATAATTATTTGCCATGAAAAGACGAGAAGCACGTTGCAATGCATAACGGGACATCACATGAAGCAGGTCCTCTTTTTTTTTGTCCCTTTCTGCTACATATCCTACATCGTCTATACGGCCACGGTAGCCTAGTGGTCAAAGTAACGGACTCGTGGCCGGCGTGTCATGAGTTTGAGCCTAGTACTGCTGAAAACCCGCAGTGTAGGGAAGTGCACGTTAAATCTGTCGAGAGCTCAAACGTCCTCCCGTCGGTGTGGTAATTAGGATGGGGGTGACAGCTCAGGTATTGTCCTCGTCACTGGACTACAGTTCAAAATTACGAGGTCCATCCAGTGTTTCCAGAACGTGCGAATTTTGTTACTTTTTAAAACTTTCCGCTACTTTTTTTATCCTATTGCTACTTCGCGAATTTTATGCTGCTTCACTTGTGAAGATCCCGCTACTTTGTGCTACTTTCAATCATATATATAAGTATTAGAACAAATTTCGAAAAAATAATAATAAAAAAAAAAATAGCGACCTTAGTCTCTAAAGAAAACATGAAGTTGCAGTATGTTTTACCACTCCGAAACGACACGAAACGCTGTAATTTCTCCCCCCTCGCCACCGCCAAGTATCAGAGCCTATCTATGTGGGACTCTCCCATTTTGCCACTCTTTTTCCACTGCAAGTGGTAGAAAAAAGTGGGATTCTTTCTAATCCCGATAGAAGCATGAAAATGAAACAAGTAATATTCTTAAAAAATAGGCTTGGGGAGAAAGTCTACATAAATATTAAACTGGAAAAGTAATTTTGAAAGGACAAATTCTTATAGAACTAAGTATATTGTATAATTATCATCAATGGTACTGCATTGAATTAAAGAATAAAAATCTATTTTTGTAATTAACTAACATTGCATCACTGAACTTATAAAAATTGCCCACAATGACAAAAGTAAGCACTCGTCATCTAGAGAGATTATGTGATAAAAATCTGATTAAATCCCTTTTGAAAGGTTTTTACCTAGATTCAGTGGCTCGGACTATCTCGCATTGCGGGTGACCCAGGGATTCTAGGGGACTCGAAGTCAGACTGACGCCAAGTACATATTATGGCTTGGAGTTCTAAAATTGACTTTGCAAAGGGCCCTAATATTCTCCGTTGCGCCACTACCTGAATTCCTCTCTTTCCAATCAACTACTTATCTTACTACCCCTTTACTTAAATTAACACAAGGATATAATTAAATATTGTCGAATTACAGCTGCCAATTTTAGCAGAATTTGAGTGGATTAATTTGCTGTTTCAAAGTGATCATGTTGAGCATTGCAAATTACTGAATGCAGTTTTGAATCTATTTTTAAGATGTTTAGCTACACTCACTTCCAAAAGTTAAGCACGAAGATGTAAAATGCAAAAAAATCAACAAATACTGCTTTGATTGATACAACATTTGGCAGTAAAGTAGCATATATATTAATACATAATACAAAATCAATAATTATATGCAGAAATGAAAACAATATTAAATTTTTGTAAGTTATCAGATAATGTCATTTTGGAGACTTAAACAGAATTATGTAGAAAGTGAAAATAAACAGCATACGATGAAAAAAAAGGACATTAATAGGGTATGTGATCCCCCTCATCTGTATGCAAAGTTGGCACCTTCTGACCATGCTTTCAATTAGGTGGTCAATCACCGCAGAATTAAGCAATCGCCAATCTTCTTGTAAGGCAGTTTCCAGCTCAATAAGGCTGCAGGTGGGAAACGTAAAGATACAGCACGGCCGAGAGCATCCCAAAGATTTTCAATAGGATTAAGGTCGGGCGAATGTGCTGACCACGCCATACGCACAATCCCTTCACTCTCCAGGTAATCATCCATGATGTCAGCTCTATGGGGACGTGCGTCATCGTCCTTTAAAAGAAAAGTAGGGTCAACTGCTGCAGCGTACAATCTCACAATGGGTTCTAGGACTTCATCCCGATACCGGACAGCCGTCACAGAACATCGTTTAAAGATGTGCAGGTCGGTGCGGTAGCCTTATGAAATCCCTGCCCACACCATAATGCTTCCGCCTCGGAATGCGTGATGTTCGGGGATGTTTTGGGGCTGATTGCGTGTTCCTTATTTGCGCCATATTTTTATATGCTTGTCATCTGGCTCCAGAGCAAATCTTGACTCATCAGTAAATATGACATTGCCCCAGTCAGACACAGTCCAATTGCCATGTTCCCGGCACCACTTTAATCGTGCCCCTCTTGATTGGACGGATAGAGGAACACAAACTCGACGTACCCGGGATAGAGATATAGCCTAGATAGCTGCAGATATAGCCTTACCAATGGACGCTGTAACCATAGATGTCACACGTGTGGAGGTCGCTTTGAGATTACGCTTGGCTACAATAGCAATATATCGATCTTCCGCGGGGGTTGTAACCCTTGGGAGACCGCTTACGGGCCTTCGGACAACTGTCTGTGTGGGTTGGAATTGTTTCCATAAACGTGAAATTACATGTGATCGAGTGTCCTGCTTCAATCCGCCCCACAGCACGCCTGCGCTCAGAATCTTCCATTCGTATTCTGAAAATCATAGAAACACGTATGTCTTGAAAACAAATTGTATGAAAGTTTTAAACACCTTCTATCAGCACTTACAATCAACTTCTGTAACCTTTCATAAAGCTGGCTTCTTATAAGACTGCTTCTTTTGCATATTTCTTGACATGAAAGCACGATTGTCTGTTACCTAACATATTTGCATACTTCCATCTACCTCTGCAGCGAATTGCATCCTCTTCAATTCTGATTGGCTTCCGGAAATTAGCATTTTCCTCTCTGTGTTTAACTTTTGGAAGTGAGTGTATATTTGTTTTAAAGCCTTACAACCTACCAATAAGTAATGCCACTGTAGAAAGGGTATTTTCCAGAGTGACGTTAAAAAAGACAAAATTAAGGAATCGAATGCGCCTCGAACTGTTTGAGTCATTCTCAGAATCAAAATCACTTTGGAAGAATGAGGGACTTGCGGCGTTGATTTCATTCCATCGCTGGAAATGCTTCAATACAATTCAGAAATTTCTAAAAAAGATGCCGCGGCGGTATTGCCGGGACGATAATATTATAATACAGGCAGTAAAATTAGCTTCTTGGTGAAGGCGGTGTTGAAATGAGTTGGAAAAGTGCTGGTGGAACAGATGCTGGTAATGCTATTGGAAGTGCCGGGGCGCAGATGTTGGTGAAGCTATTGGAATTGAACAAACTGTTGGAGTTAGATCATGTCTCTGCGTTGGTGTCGCTCTTCTTCTGTTCTCCCGATTCCAGGTTCTCTTTTGAGGTGAAATACGTCCCGCCCACAAAAGTGACACGTGATGTGTAGTCACTTCTGTTTAGATGTATTTGGTGGAACCATTCTTCTATTGGTTCAAGTCCCTTTCGCACGGTGTACTTTGAAACCGGCGGCTGGAGTGGGAACTGCATCGGCATATTGCTGTCGGCTAGATCAAGGGAGGTCAGAGGTTGACTTCCCTTAGGACATCAGCTCCGGGGTGTCCACCCTGGGACACTTTCTCACGAGAAGCCACTTGACCGTTGAAACGTCACTCGTTTTAAACGGGAAATTGGACTTTGGTGAATACCGCCGCAAAGACAAAGCAGATCAAGATATTTAGCAGGAAGAATTTTAATGTATTTTAAATGAATTACATAATTTAAGCATTTTAACGTAATCTTACAAAATTAAAAAAATTATATTTATGAATTTCAAGAGAAAATTGATTCGCTACTTTTTGCTACTTTTTTCCCCTCTTCATGCTACTTTGCTGCATAAGTTTCTGGAAACTCTGGGTCCATCGCCAAAATCCCTTGAGTAGCTGAACAGTGCGACATAAATATGCACTCACTCACTTGTCTATAGATAGAAACCATCTTTGGCATATGATTTTCCATACTGGCAAAGCGCACATCACCCGGAACTATACACTTCTTTGCTTGAAAGCTATTAAAACGTGTCCTTGCCTTTTTCTTGCAGAACTTCGTCTATTAGTTAACGAGCTAATGCTCTACGTCTTCCTTAAAAATAAGCGGTACCCTTTGTAACTGCCTATCGAAATAAATGTTCTAATTTTTCAAATATACAAATTGTACACGGCTTTTACTTTTGATGCAATAGCATTTCTACATTTCACTGTTAGGCCTAATATTTGTTATTTGAATTAGGCAGTTACTCGCACAAAATGTGCAAAAATGTATAAAAAATAAGTAACTATAGTTACAATAAAAACAATATTCTCTTTATATTTTATCGAAATGTATTATTTATAAACTAATTATTCTACTTTTTCAAATAGTACACAAATTACATTTGGCTTTTATATGATACAATAGCACTTTCACTTTTAAACCATTATTTATCATACAATATTAGATACCTACTGCAAAAAATATAGCAAAATTTTCGAAATAAGAAAGTGTTGTTACAATAAAAATAGTATTTTACTCACATATGTAGTAGAATCGTTGAGGAATACAAATGCCACATCGAAGCAGGTGTCATAGGAAAACAAATTTCAAACGACGTTTTCAAACTTTCAAAACAGAATCCATTCAATCGATCGAACAACAGATGGCAGAGCAAAACTGAATTAGTCTTCTCCTCAGTATAATAGCTAGGTCAATATGTTATAATGGGTTTCGCGCTTTCCCCAGATGTATGATCATGTAGATGGGAAGTAATCTTCCCAAGGACCACGAAAGAGTAAAGATTCGATGTAAAGATACTGGCCCTGATTTGATGAGTGAACTTACTCAGCAAGACTAATGATCCTTCTTCTGAGTTTCCCCTGCCTTCTATTCTTAATTCTTGTAATCTAAAATTCGTAGCAGCCTAATGACCATCGATCTATCCTTCCTTCGCTAGAGTTTAAACAGCAACTCTCACTAACATAAATCACAGTTATTCCACGGGACCTGGACTTGTGGGACTATTCATCCCAAAGGTATAATTACAGTTTATATGAATATTGGAAGTATATCTAAGAAAATAGATTTGTTTGTAATTGATACTAAATTGCCTTATATTATTTTAGGACTTGAATATTTACATTTATTTAAGCTTGATATTAGTATTCGTAAAATGTGTGTTTTTCAATTTGTAAAAATTTAAGTAACGTCAAATTTGTAAATAAGTGTGTCAGTGAGTTGAGAACATATCATAGGACACATTGTAAAACTCTTGATAATGATCAAATTATGAACTATTCCAATGCTAATAATGAAAATAACATTAACGTTAAGGATAATCAAGATTTAGATCAAGTACCAGACAGCCCTGAAGCTGATCTGAAAAGATTGCTTAACCCAGCCATGGTTGTTGAGGACACATTACCAAAACAAAATAGAGAGCAATGGGAAGATTTAACCCAACTTCTAGACAAATTTCAAGGCATATTCTTACAAAATAAGTATGATGTAGGTTGTATCAATTTGTAACCACAAAGAATTCATTTAATATCAGACCTTCCTATAAGTTTACACCCCTATAGAAACAGTCAACAAGAATCTAAGAAAATACAAACACAGATAGAAGAATTGTTAAAAGCAGGTTTTATTAGACCCTCCCATAGCCCATATGCTGCCCTTGTAACTTTAGCATACAAAACGGATGAAGGGAAAAAATCAAGATTATGCATTGATTATAGAAAATTAAATGAAATTACACGAAAAGATTCCACCCCTGTACCTCTGTGATAGACTTTGTAATTGATAATTTAACTCATTCCAAATTTTTCTCTACACTCGATTTAACAAGTGGATATTGGCACATTAAAATTCATGAAAAAGACGCTGAGAAACTGGCTTTCACAACTAATTTTGAACTCTATGAATGGTTAAGACTTCCATTTGGCTGCAAAAATTCCCAAGCTGTTTTCCAAAGAACTATAAGACAAATTTTACAAAAATATCAGTTAACTTTTGCTTTAAATTATTTTGATGATATTATAATTTTCTCACAATCTTGGGAAGAGCATTTAACTCATTCAGATACAATATTTCAAATTTGTAAAAAAGAAAACATTAAACTTAAAAAATCAAAATGTCAATTTGCACAGGAAAAAATAAAATTTTTAGGATATGGAATAACACACGGTCATTATTCCCCAAGTAATCCAAATATTGAAACAATAAGAAAATTAGCACCACCTAAAGATGTAAGAGAACTCCAAAGATTTCTTGGTTCCTTTAATGTTTATCAAAAATTTATTAAAGATTATGCAAAACTTAGAGTACCATTAAATAAATTACTTAAAAAAGATGCAATTTGGAATTGGTCACATGAATGTCAAGAAGTTTATCAAAAGTTAAAGAATTGTTTAATCTCAAAACCTATACTTAAATTATACAACTTGTGACGGCTCACGCGTCCTTTCTCTAACATAACCTCTGTGTTCTTTGACGGCCAAGATTAATGGCAAATCTTTTCCAACCCAAATCCAAAAAGTGAAACGAAGGTATAGATGCAAATAAGATAGCCTTTAAAAGGACAGAAGTTTTAGTAAGCGGGATGGCAATTTAGAAAAAGCTCTGCTTGTAAAAGGTAGAAGTGTAATTTGACCGCCTACCCAAGAATCAAGGAAATCTCGCCATTACTACAAGGTGCATACTATTGCACTCGTGCCTAACTGAATATCTGAAGTTGATTGGACCGTTGCTTGGAATTCAAGGTAGGAAGATTATTTTCCGAATTCGAAATATTATTAGGATTGAGAGTAGGCGGATAATATAATTATTTAGATAAGTGATCCAATTGCGCGATCTGTGTTAACTACGGCTACGTGCTTTGGTTTATTCTCACTTAATATAAGTTTGTTAAATATATAAGTAATTTAAGTTAAACTCTTAATAAAGTCATATTAAGAATTCTAAAATGTCTCTTCATTTCGAGAATCCCACACCTCTAACTTACGCTGACCCACAACAATATGGTCAACAAAGATCGACCATATCACAAACTCACAATATCCATATCATGTGTTTTGTGACGCAAGCCAGGATTCAATAGGCGTAGTCTTGAAACAACAACACCCAGATGGAACACTTTACCCCATAGGTTATCACTAGAGGCAATTACTTAAACATGAAAAAAATTATACAATTTCAGAAAAAGAGTGTTTAGCAATTATAGATGCCTTAGACAAATTTCACTGTTACCTACATGGATCCAAATTCACAATACATACTGATCATCCTGCTTTGCAATGGCTTAAAAGTGTAAAACATTTAACTGGACGTTTATTTCGGTGGATTTTAAAACTTTCTTAGTATGAATATTCGATAGTTTATATAAAAGGTAAATTAAATGTTGAAGCAGACATGTTGTCGTGGAACCCTGTATGTCATTGTATATCACCCATTTGTCATTTTTGAAATAATGATGAAATTATTAAATATCAAAACTGAGAGAACATTAATGATCCAAAATATACAAAATATAATGATGTATTAACAATTAAGAAAAAGAATTTAATTAAAATTGTAGTACCATTAGCTTTGAGAGAAAAATTAATTACAACTGTACATGAAAAATTTGGTCACTCAGGTGTGAAAAAGATGTTAAAATTAATTTCCCCAATTTACTACTGGAAAGACATTATATTAGATATTTGAAATTTTGTTAAATGTTCTGAAACGTGTCAAATGAATAAAAATTCTACACAAAAAAAGTATGGATTATTAGAAGAAGTTCTTGTAGCAGAAGAACCATTTGAAATGATTTCACTAGACTCTGTAGAAGAATTTAATTATCATAATTCACAAAAAAATACCTGCATATTGTTCTGGACTATGCTACCAGATATGCTTGGACATTTCCATCAAAAAGTGTCACTTCTGAAACTTATACAAATTGCTTAAAACAAATTTTTCCAATTCAATGCCCAAAACAACTGTTAAGTAATAGAGAAATGCTGCATTCACTTCTTCTAAATTTAAGAAATTTTTAAAACATCATAATATTAGACAATTACTAACTTCAGCAAATATACCACAATGCAATAGAAAGAATGAAAGAGTTAATCAGACATTAGTAGCAAAATTAAGATGTAAAGTTAATTCAACCACAAAAATTCCTTGGACAAAATTATTAGAACAATTTATATATGAATACAACTCACCACATGATGTTACTGGCTTTCCACATGCATATTTAATGTTTGGAACTTTGCCATATGACTCACCATTACCTAATTAAGTAAAATGGAACTATCCACCTATACAACAAGCAAGACAAATTGCAGGCAACAGAACAATTAAATATCATAAAATAAATAAGCAAAGGTATGATGAACATTATGTTGATGCAAAATTTAAAATTGGAGATTTAGTCCTATATCAAAATTTCTCATACCCTAATTCAAGTAAACTTCAAAGTCCTTACAGTGGTCCTGTTAAAATTGTCAAAAAACTCTCAAATGTTACTTATGAAATAGATAAACCAAATCAATAAACAGGAAAATTAACAGATATTGTTCATTCTACAAGATTAAAACCTTTTCATTCAAAATCCAATTTCCAATTATGCTAAATTCTGATTTATATTTGTTATAGAGTGTTTTCTCAAACATTGTTTTTTTTGCGGGGGGGGGGCCAGAAGTGCATTGTTATTTAGAAAAAAAAAATAAAAGTTGCTTTTAAAATGTGAGTTTAAGACTTGTTTACATTATGAAAATCAAAATTTAATGTAATTGAGAGAGAATTTGTATTGTATCTTTATTCATAATGAACACATTATTGAAGACTCTTTTTGAAGAAATAACTTAATTATGGACTGTATGAAAACATGGTGATGAGATCAATTTTATGATACATGATGTTATAATAATTTCATTGTGATTATTTGTGATAGAAGTATATTTTGAAAGTTAAAAAATATTATGTGATATTCTGAAGATTTTATTACTGTGTTTTTGAAATAAGTTGGTTGAGTAGTGATTGAAATGATAATAATAAACAAAAGAACCGTGAGATAAACAATAATTGAATGATGAACATTGAACTATGATTTTTCCAAGAAGGGACTGTGAAACATCATGACAAAAAAAAAGGATGCACATTGATTGAACTTTTACCTGTACTTCAGCGTTTCTCAAACTGTGGGGCTCGCCCCCCTTGGGGGTCGTGATAACCTTACAAGGGAGGTGCGAGCATATAGAAAAGTCAAAAAATAAAAGATTTAAAAAATTGCAAATTTACTGAAAGAAAGCAAAAACAAAATACATTATGGCATAATAAAATACTTATTTACATTGATGTTTTTATCCTGGAATACACACAAGTGGAAGAACAGAAACATACACTACAAACAGAAGAATATAGATATTTATTACAAATGATGAGCCCAACATATAAAAGAAGGATGCGCTGCTTTCCTTGGGATGGGAATCCATTGCAGGTGAAAGTCCGACTTCTTTTCCCGAAGAAAATAAATGCATGTCTTACTCGGGATTCGAACCCGAACCCCCTCTGTTATAAGCCGAGGGTCATACCACCATACTGACTGGGAGGCATTTACATTGATATAATGTACTTATAAATGCCTCTGTACGGCATAATGTATTTTACCATTAATTTGTCAATACTAAGTTAAGTACAAGATTAATAATTACTAGTAACTTCCCTGGGCTTGTCATATACAAAATTATACACAAAATTTAATACTTATATTGATAATTTGTACGGTTTATAATTAAAGTCATATTGTAGCTTTAACATGCAGCTTTTAGTTCGTTATGTTTTAAATCAATACATTGTTATTGTATGGAGGGGGCGCGATGAAAATTATGATTGGAAAATTGGGTCGTAAGTATTGAAAGTTTGAGCAGGACTGCTGTACTTGATACATCTAAAATACACTTATTTGTTTGTTTGTTTTTGTATTTTATATTTCTAGTGATATTTTTTGATATAATGTTGATGTTGTGTTTATTTTGGTAAATATATATATATATATATATATATAGTTATATATAATCCTTTCTTTTTGGGGAGCTTCTAGATTCATTTTGTTATTATTTACTCTATATCTATTTTTTCTATGTATTTATTCCAACATTCAGAACCATTTGGAAGTACTTGTAACTTTTCGACATTTATCACTTTTATCAACATTGTTTACTATTGATACACATTTAATGTGAATTTCACTTGATCTTATGTTATGTTGTTTAACACTACTATATTTTTGGATGTCTAATGTGAATTATTTTTATCTTATGTTGTTTTCTCTTAACCTCATTATTATTATAGTCATAGTGAAAGTATGAGATGTGTGATATTTTTCAGAAAACAATTTTATGTAACACCATGCTGTATACAAAATTTTTGATATTTTATTATTCAATATTGCTATTTTTTTTTAACATGTCAGGATTCACCAGCTCACTCTTTTACACAATTATTATATCTTCCAGATTTTTATTTCATTTGGGGAATTTGATATCATTGAAATGTTATTATATTTATCCTCTGGGGACTTGCCAGTCAGGATTTGGCCAACCTGGCTGTGCCAGGCTTCAGCGGAGGGGGGGGGGGAATTGCCAGTTTTGAAAAGTTTAGCTTCAAAATTAAGTAAGTAATAAATGAAAATAGAGCGAACTCTTTACCATCGCGTAAGGATTTGTGAGTAAATAAGACTATTTAAAGGTGGAGCGAGCGCTGATGAAGGATAACGCATACTCGAAAAGGCTTAGCTAGTGACTCCTTGCCAAATTTTTGTCTGTTGTTCTACTCGGTTGCATTCCAAAGGGTCGCCATGTTGGATTTTATGTGATTGAAGCAAAATAAAGAAGTTATTATAGAGATGATGCTCTCCACATTTTACCAGCAGGCCTGGGGCCTGACACACACACACACATATATATATATATATAGCTTTAAATTTATCTATTGTTCCTTTCTTCAGTACCCACATTTAAATAACAACTAGCTACCCACCTAACGGGAATCTTTTAAATTACATCTATTAAAACGCATCCATTTCACCACTTCGTAGTTTGAACACGTCCGAAAGTTGTCCTTGCAAGGATATGTTTAGTTCCTTTAACAGGAAAAATATCTACCAGGTATTCAAGCTTTGCTAGCCATTCATTGTTGGACAAGAATTTTTGCAATTTCAGCTTATTTTTTTCCTGGAAAAATTATTTGTCTTCTTCCCGCAAGACGAATAGTCGGGTCAGTACTTTGCCCCTTGACAGCCATCTCACCTCAGCATGTCGAAGATGAGTATACTATGAACTTCACAAAGTGCCTCAAATATTCGAGTATTGAGTACTTTGTGTCGAATTTCCCTTTTAATTTCAATGGCATTTGATAATATTTCGTGTCGTTCTGTGGGCATTTTTTTCGCTGCAAGTTTTTTTCGATGTATAATGCAGTGTGTAGATAAAATGTCTGAATTACCAGCATTCTTCACCTTTGCAACAATTCCTGGAAGTTGACCAGTCATAATTGCGCCACCCCGTCTGTGCGTACCCCAATATATTTTTTCTGGTCAATTTCATGCTCCCGGAAATAACTATTAAGAGCTTTAAAAACCACAGAGCTGGTTGCTGTACCCGGAAAATTTAGCGAAAAAAGTAGTTCCTCCTATATGACTCTCCTTCCTACTCAAACCTCACAAAACAAAGAAGGAGGGCTTTGTTTTTAATGTCCGTAGACTAGTCTAGTTGTATTAAATAAATTGATGAATTTTTCCCCATTTTTATTATCTGATTTTCAATGTCTTCGGCTTTATCATCGATTCTGTGCTTGATAGTATTAGCAGACATATTAATTACTCTCGATTTCTGAACAGCCTGCATTCCCAAAATCTGTTTGCAGGCAACTACTTACAAGGCTTAATTCTTCCCCAATCGTGTACGCTTTATGCATTTAGTGATTCGATTTGCTATGAGATAGGAAGCCTTTAGTAATGATTTATATTTCATGGTCATTTTTCTTAAAACCGTAACCTGCTTTTGCATATTTTCATGCATTCTTTTAAAATATTATAGCGGTTTTTCCGATTTGAATTCAAGTGTTTTTCAAGTTTGGAAGGTTTTAATGCATCGTTAGATAAACCCTAAGAGCATACAACTCAGAGTGGCCGTTGATCTAGCTCACTGAAAGAATCCAAATTTTAAGTTAGGAATGATATTTTCTTGATACTTTGCGTTTTTTCTGCTCTCCACCTCAGACTATAGAGAGCCTGATTTATTGATCAGTTTACGGTTAGATGAAGTACTATTAATGTTATTATTATCGTTCTCAATACTTTTTCAATTACTAAAGAAAGTAAGAACATTCTTTTGCTTTCTTTATGGGTTTAATTTATTTGAATCTAAAGTAAAAAAGAGAAAAAATTGAAAAGTCAAACTCTAATTTTTTCCCAATAAATATCAAATAAAGGAAAATATGCACATAGTTAAGATTATAGATCATACCTTTTTTAAAAAAACACCAATAAACAAAATAAAATACACACAAAATCTTCCTTGCTAAACCAACTAATATATAGAATACATTTTATTTTGAACTGCCCGTCAGTGTGAAATTTTTTCATCGACAGGATCGACTGCTTCTCCGTCATTTTCTGAGATAACCTTGTTTCCCACTGGTCTCAAATTGCTAAATTGTACTCATATCCCATCCAAAGCCAAGGGAAATTACCTTTATCAACAAACCAAGGTCTTACAGCTCCAGGATGCGGGATCGTTCCGCGAGCTGGGCTTGAGCTCGCTGATGTTTACTTCAGAAACTCTACTGAAGCGATGCACCCCAGATTTGATACAAGAAACGTGCAAGCATCTCGCATTAATAATCGGAATCGGAAAATCATAAGAAAATTTAATGATGTGCATGTGTTTTCCAATTCCTTCTACCACACCATTTTTGAAGACAACTCAAGAGAGTGGTTTTCAACAGAATATCGGGCATCACCGTTATAACCCAACATTCTCAAAAGAGTGCCGACGTGTTGCATTGGCTTGTTAGATCACCAGATCTTTCTCCGATCGAGTATAAAAGGGGCATCATTGGATGGAAATCCCAGTGTCATCCACAACCAGAATTAATTGCCCTTATTTCGACCAGTCACGTCCAATAGACATCTAATTCCATAACACAAACTGATATCAGGTACCTTTACGACACGTTGCTTGCATTCAAAATTTTAGTGGTTACAACGGTTATCAATGTACCATCATTTCACATTTGAAGTGACTGTTTTCACGCTCTCTCACATTTGAAACATTAGACAATTTAATATGTAACCTAGCCGAAGGCATTGCCGAAATTTCGTTAGTCTGAAATAGTTTTTTCTTTGTATTGGGAATTTTTTTCCTGCGTTAGTGTATACATAATTTGGAATGTTTCATTGAGTGCATACCTGCGAAATAAAAATCTAAATAGAGTAATATGTTTTTATCCGGCTTTTGTGCTTTTCAAAAGTTCTGAATTTTCAAGCACACACACACATGAAACATTGAAGTACATATACACTGAAAATGAATTGTAACACAAATTGAATACAAATAGAAAATACGTTACTATTAAGAATTGCTCTTTATATAAGATTTATGGGTATTTTATGTTTTTCAATTAAAATAATATTAGAGCTTACAACAATGCGTGAAAAATTTATGTTTCATATGCCCTCTCTTGTAAACGAGATTATTTTCGGATAATATCAAAGCCTGTAGCAATAAGGAAAAATTCCTTTTAAAATAAAATAAAACTTTGCAAATGGTATGACTTTTACTTATTTTACATACAGCTGGTATGACTGGTTTACTTTTAGTATTCATCCCTATTTAAGAACAAGCTACATTTTGAATTCCTTACAGACCATTCCAGAAGACTGACAGGTAAGACTTTTTCTATTTTCGAAAATTTATGGGGGTAGTTGAGTAATGATTCATTGTACTTGGGGATAGTGTTTCCGATCAGAATAACAGGGCATCATTTTACGAAAAACAACCGATTTAGTCATTGTATATTTCCTTATTCTGAGTGAAATAATGAGAGTTCGCTAAGGTACTCTACCTCATACTCGATATCACGAAGTATCCCTGACTTATTCGCTCACGAGCAAAGGGAAATTCTTGGATTAATTAAATAATCATTGAATGTGTACACAGTAAATCATTACTAATCTTGTGATACCGCCCCCCTTGGGTAATCGTATCTTTGATTGTCAGCGTGAGCTAGAGGTGTAGTTTTGCAAAAGGAATAGACATTTTTAATTCTTAATATGACTTTATTAGGAATGGAACTTAAATGTCTAACAATTTAGGTAATATTATTTTAGCGAGAATCTATAATGAACAAACACACAGTAATAGTTAAACCGAATCGCGTAACTTAGACCACTTTAAATATTTAATCCACCTACTCTCACTTCTAATATTACAAGTCCTAATATCAAATAATCAATCCTACCTTAATCCAAATTTAGATTCAATCTTTTGAAGAAACGTCTGGGAGCGCGTGCAATGGTATATGCACCTTGACTTAATGGCTTATCTTCCAGGTAACTTCACAATTAGCTATCAATTCATGCTTGTATCTCTTTCAAACATAACATTCTCCAAATTGCCATTTCACTTACTGAAACTTCTGTTATTTAAAAGCTATCTTATTTGCATTTCTTTTTCACATTTCGCTTCTTGGGTTTTGGTTGGAAAAGAGTTGCCATTAATCATGGCCCCCAAAGAACCCAGAGGTCCTGTTAAAGAAAAGACGCGTGAGCCTGTCACAATCTGAGCTCGTAAAATTAGACGAGGCTTAATGTAGAGAGAAATTCCTGATTATTAAACCCATAAAGCCGGGTTAAGTAAGCAGAAATGAAAGAGATATAAAATCACATTTTTACAAATACTTTGGGTAGCGTGAATGATTCTGAAACTAATGCTTAGGAACGTAGCAGCAGTGTGTTTGACCACCAAATTATAAGCAGTTTGTTTTCGTCCTAAAACATATTAAGTAATATATAAATTTGAATTCTTTCCTTTCTATAATTGAAACCATTCGTTTTGTGTATTTACAAAATATACATTTTTTTTTACTTATAACTTAATATTTGGCTTTGGGTACTTACCTAGGGACCTTGGCTCAATTTATAGCTTATTTTATTTTATTCGAAATTTCCATTAAGTCCGAAGCAATGAGGTTTTATTGTCTATATTTGTGTGTGTACGTGAGTGCATGCATAGGTGTGCCCTTATTTTTTTTAAAACTGTTCTTAGAATGCTTTAGTGTTATTAAAATTAAATTTTAGAAACAGGCTACTGAGCAGGGTTGAAGTCGGGAGTAAGTAAAGTAGCCTCTGTGTCAGTTGCACCTTTTCAGTAACGCGGTTATTGTAAAAAGTATATATAAGCATAACGTTGTGTGTGTGTGAACAAAACCAGAAAACACACAACAAAAAATAAATAACTATTGACTAGCATTTACTATTTACTGTTATAATTCTTGGAAAGGAGACATTTTTGATACTTTTAAACCGATAATACACATATTCATAATAGCCTCCCACTTTTCTGTGAATTGACATGCAATTGTAATACTGTAAATTCATTTTAGTCTATTGTTATCTAAGTCCTAGCATTAAACTTTCGTTGGTATTTAAAAATATTCTTAGGACCCTCACCTTTTGATTTCGAAAAGACAGGACCTCATTCATGCCCCTGTAATGAATGAGTGTGAGATTAATTGAGTCCCTTTTTTTCTATTTGCTTGCGGCAAAACGCCAGCATTCTGTAGAATGCATAGGCATTGTTCATAATGCCGGACGCTTTTAGTCAAAGCATGATTTTGGAGTCAGAAACAGACTTAGTTTTAAAAAAGGTCTTTATTCTAGAATGAGTACATCTCTTCTGCCGCACCAGGCAGAGAGAAAAAAGAACGCCACCGAAAATCTTAAGTGGGTTAAACACTTAAAACACCGATCACGGAGTTCATGAGTGCTCTTGAAAGTTAATGCTGACATATAAGGCTATTAAATATAAGCATCTGGAATTAGACATGTTTATTGGTTAGGCCATATGTTTGGAAGAAATAAATGGGTAATTAGTTTGATACTTGAAGAGGTAAGGAGAAAATAAAAGTGAAGTACTAGATAGGGAATTTAATTTTTAATCTAATTTAATTATACTTACATTTGCCCCCCAATTTTAAAAGGGAGTAATGGCGTGGTTTTTTCTCTCTTTACAAACTTAATCAATTTTCAGCATATAGAAAACAATACATAACATAATTTTGAAACGCATATTACACATAGTAGAAATATTTATGTAAAATGAATACTAAAATCAAATTGCTCTAAAATAAACGAAACTATAACAACAAACACTGTAATGACACTTCCAAATTATTAATTGACAAAAATGAATTTCTGTACATGTAACTGAAGATTAGCTTGTTCAAATCTATTTGGCATCCAGAATAAGAGCTCGCGTTTCCTACTATTCCTTCATAATAATAGATTCGTATTATAGCTAGCAGATAATGTATTCAAATTTTTATATATATATATATTGGAAAATAATATCATATCAAACAATAAGATAGTAGATGTAAAAATACATGGAATCATACAAATATTAAAATACTAATTTTGTATAAAAATCTACTCTGGTGCCATCGTAGTAATACACAACATTTTGCATATATGAAATACATTTTTTAAAAAGATAAAAAAATATAGACACTAATAAATTTATATTATTAATAATATGAAAACGGTGTACAACAACTTATATGCACTATTCAACACGATAAACAACATTTAATTTCATATGCGTTATAAACTATAAGAATATAAAAGTATAAAAATATAAGAATATAGGAATAAAAGAATATAAGAGATATAAGATTAAAAGAGCTCTTTAAATAGTTGTGTGTGAGTCGGAAATGTGGACTCTCTTCTATCATCAACTTTAGTATTTATGTAAAATCTCCACAAAATTCACTGTAACTTAACAATATCGCATACAATATTTTGAATCTCTCTTTAAGCTTCTAAGTATTCGTTTCATAGACAAAATTCTTTTGACTTTCTCTTATATAACACATTCACTAATATAAACTGCATCACACTACTTATTTTTGAACACATCTCTCTGAGAAATCTCTGCGTGATCAAATCACAGATGTTCAGGGATGCCAATAAGAAAACAGTAAGAGGTGTACATACCAAATTAAACACATTTGTCCTCTTAATGTTTCAAGACGTATACAAAATTATAATGATTGTATTCTCCCTTATCCACTGTACAATATCCAAAAATAAGGTTCAAGTTATTAAATTTAGATAAGAAGAAAATTTCGAGAAATAGTGAATCTTGATATATGGCCGGTAAATCAGAACACACATTTTTTTTCAAAATGAAAAAAAAAAAAAAATTAAATGACATGCAATAAGGTTACTACTGAATAAAATAATTAACAAAACAATAAAATTCAGTGGAGAAAAAAGAATGAAACGTGATTTTACTTTTGTTTCTTATAAAAATCAATATCACTAGTATATTAGTCAATTTTCTAAAAACTTCATTTATATCTTTCAACATTAAAACACCAATTTCTGTCATAAATGTTAACTCATTCGACATCTTAAGATAAAATTATGAGAAGTATATTAAAATTTCTCAAAATGTTGTATGACGAAACCTATACACTTTGTTTTTTCAGTTAAAATATAAAGAATATCTGATTTAACACAACTATATTATAAAAATTAAATATCATATATTATTATTCTTCGTCAAAAAGTCTTGTTAATAAAAACTCAGTTACTTCTGTATTACGTAAGAAGATTCTTTTAGTTATTTTCTTATTCTGTTTATTATGGGTATTTTGTTGAATGTAATTCAACTGAAAATTTTCAGATGGATGAAAATGTCTTAAACGGACTGAATGAACCAATTCAGTGTCAGTTTTATTAAGGGCATTGGGTCTACTATTTCAAATAATACATCAGAACATTTTCTTAAAACGATATAAGGACCTGAATAAGGGGGATTTAATTTCCTTGTATTGGGGTATTGAAATTCCTCATACATTGCTAAGTCATCCACCTCGAAATCAGCTTCCTGAAATTTTTTATCATATGTAATTTTATTTATTTTATAATTTTGTTCGGTTCTTTCTTTGGCTAACTTTATTGCTTCTTCAATGGGAGGATATATCTCATTATCTCTTAATGAAATTGCAAAAGGTAAATTATACATTAAGTAGGTTGGAGGGAAACCTGTTATTGTATGTGGACTTTGATTATACTGATAAGTTACTTTTTCTAGAATTTTAGTCCATGGAACTTTACTTGAACTATTACTAATTTCACACTTTAAGCATGTAATGATGGTTCGATTTACACGTTCAACCTTTCCATTGGTTTGTGGTCTGTGAGAAGTGGTTAACAATTGAGTGACATTGTTATGTCTTAAGAAATGCTTAAATTTTAAAGAGGTGAACGCAGTATTTCTATCACTTAAAATTTTTTCCGGTAAATGATTCTGAAAAATTTTTCTTAAACAATTTATATAAGTATCTGTTGTTTATATAAGTATATTCTATATATCTGTTCTTTATATACAATTTATATAAGTATTTTTTGATGGGAAAGTTCAAATGTACCTAGTTGCAAGATCAATAATAATGTGCAAATATTTTTTAACAAAGTTGTAATAATTTAAACCACCTACACTATCAATCGATAAAAGTTCAAAGGGCTTTTCACAAAGGGGAAGTGATTGCATCAGTCCGTATATTTTCTGATGTGACCTTATTTATTTGACAAGTTTCACTGTGTTTCACATAATTTCGTATATCAGTAATAATTTTTATCCAATAATATTGTGGTGATATTAATTTTAACATGGTAGCTACTACGGGATGGCCAAATTTTTCATGAGTTGTTTTCACTAATTTCTGTGTCTTAGAGCTTTGGGTACAATTATTTTAGTTAAGCCTTTTCTTTTTACTACAAAAACACCATCTCTCTTAAAACATTTAGGGGCAGATATATTTATTTATTTTGAAAGTGACTTATTTCACTGAAATCTAATAAAGATTCTGGGGGTGTATTAATTATATGATAAGCAATAGGATTTCTTGTTAACATATCAGCTTCAATATTAGTGTGTGTGTGCTACCCTTCTTATATTTTATATCAAAATCAAACGTGGAAACTTTTAAAGACCATCTAAAAAGTCTACCCGTGGGATTTTTGAAATTTCTAAGCCAAACTAATGCAATATGATCGGTATGAACGGTGAAATGAGATCCATAAAGATAGCAATGGAATTTATCTAAACTATCAATTATAGATAAGCATTCTAATTCAGTTATTGTACAATTAATTTCATAATTTCTCAGTCGTCTCGAATGGAATGCAATCCGATGTTGATTTCCATTGGGTTTTTGTTGTTTGAGGATACATGACATCGCAGTTTTCGATGCATCTACATAAAGATGACAGGGGTAATCTGGATTGAATATAGCTAAAATGGGCTTTGAAATTAAGCTGTCTTTAAATTTTTGAAAAGATTGTTGACATTCAGAGGTCCAATTCCAATTTTGATTCTTTTTAAGAAGATTATTTTTGGGAATTCTTAATTTTGCATATTGAGGAATGAAATTATAATAGACATTAATACTA
>BMAV01000316.1:0-11300 GCA_019973955.1 Trichonephila inaurata madagascariensis
ATTTTATGGATAGAGTGCACAAAGAGATCAGGGGGAAAGCGTATATATACGCCCGGGGATATTAACCTTTGGCGAAAAGGGTTTTGTAACCAGTAGAAATTTAAGATTCATATCGTAGTTTTATCAAAGGCGTACTATTCAATTCAATACATTGTTATATTGTATAAGGGGGCGTAAAAATTATGATTGAATTTTTCGCGAATTTGAAACTTTGAAAGCACCCCATATGGTGTTAACACCATATTGTGTAATCATACACTTTTGGATACACCCAATACACTCTGATTTTTCCACTTGAACATCATATGGATTTGCGCTCATCAGAAACATATACAAGAAGAAACAAAGGTGCTCTTTTCTGAGATCATTTGATGCGGGTCAAAGAGTAACTTTATTTAAGAAACAAATAAAAATACTTCTAATTATCGTATTTCCTTATATCATATATCATTTTAAACATAAATATTTGAACTTTTAGAACACATAAAAAGATGAAAATGGATAATTTTTCAAAAATCCATGTGCCGGATCCTCTTAATTTAGATTTTGTTTCAGGTAGAGTACTGGGGAGATGACTAGGTATGGTAGAACCATTGATGCATTGTTTTCACGATTTGTATATCACGAACCTACTGACGTTCACGTATCATACTTTAGTTGCCACAAGCCTCTTATCACAGTGATTAATAATGGCGAGAGTATTAATGTAGGTAATACTCAAAGTGATATTAATAGTGAAGTAAATCAGCACAATGTACTCATATACTATGAGAAACATATATTTATGTAACATATTTGACGTATATTGTTTTTTATATACATATATATTATTTTACAGAATCAATTTGAAAAATGTGAATAAAATAAAGGAAATGTATTCATGTTTTCAGTATTATATGAGATGCATTTATTTACCCTGTTTGCCTACTATATAAAATCAAAGACAACCGTTTTTTTTAAAGGGAGTAAACCCCAGTCGTCGGGGGCCGCACAGTTTTTTTTAAATTTACAACAAAAAGTAGCTGTCAAGCCTACTGTTTGTTTTTTCTGTTAATTATTTATTAGTTGCCTCAAAAAAAAAATGCCGCTAAAATCCTGTTTTTCCAACAAAGTTATTTGACATTTACTATAAAAAAAAGCTCAAATACCTAAACTTCCTTCCACCTTATGGCAATTCTCAACATAAAAATTAAATTTTATTTTATTTTCTCTTTATTTGTTTACAAAGTCTTTTCCACAAAGATAGGTTTTAAAGGAAAACGAATTCAATCCACTAAAATTTATAGCCTTAGGATGCCCCCTCCCTTAGTTTACTAAACCATAAATTTACCCCCTAATATGTATTTTTTAAAAAATTTTCCCAGAAAGAGTCTTTTTAAAATTTGAATTTTGTGTTGTTTGAAAATATAAAAAGATTTTGATAAACCCAATTTATAAAAATTTTAATTAATTTTTCTTATTAGGCAAAGAGATGGGATAAAGTGACACAATTGTTGAATTTCTGAAAAACATTTTTTTTTATATGATCCAGTATAATGGCTACTACATTATGAATAACTTTTTCCGAAATTTGAATTCTCCAAACTGAATTAGCATTTTTAAGTTGTGCTATTTTAATCTATCCGTCCTAATAAATAGTCATTGTTTGATGACAAATTATAAGTTGAATATTTACAACGGGTATTTTTTGGCACATTAACTTTTCACTTTCTTCAGTAGCTTCCCTTAAAAACAGTAGTATCATATTCTTCCAGTTTTTACATTGTGTCATTTTATTAATCGGCATCCAACATTCTCATATTTCAAAATAGCATCTTATTCCATTGTTAACAAAAGAATTTTAGAGTCCTTGGTTAATTGCTCCTTCCAGCATTCTTCGATTCACTATGCGTATTCTTAATTTGATGTATTTTAAATATAAAAAAGTCGAAATAAATATCATATGATTCAAGATATAGTTCTTTTGAACGCTTAGCATTATTGGATTTCTAATAAAACGTTTTTAAGTCTTTTTATATTAAAAAACTTACAAGAAGAATTTGTTATTTCGTATGAAATATACTTCTTTTAGTGCAAATGTTTTGTGACATCTCTCGGTCCTTTCTCTAACGTAACCTCTGTGTTCTTTGATGGCCACGATTAATGGCAAATCTTTTCCAACCCAAATCCAAGAAGTGAAACGAAGGCTAGATGCAAATAAGATAACCTTTAAAAGGATAGAAGTTTTAGTGAGCGTAATGGCAATTTAGAGAAAGTTCAGTTCAGAGAAGATAGAAGTGTTGATAGACGGCTTACCTAGAATCAAGATACAATCTCACCATTCAACCAAGGTACATATCATTGTACGCCCACTTGGAGAAATATTTGAAGTGGATTGGACGTTGAGTATTCAACCAAGGTAGGAAGATTATATTCTGAACGCGAATATATTATTGAGATTGAGATTAGGCGGATATAATATAATTATATTGATAAGTGATCTAATTG
This sequence comes from Trichonephila inaurata madagascariensis, assembly GCA_019973955.1. NCBI lineage: Eukaryota > Metazoa > Arthropoda > Arachnida > Araneae > Nephilidae > Trichonephila > Trichonephila inaurata. Next base: position 2,488 of record BMAV01000316.1, read on the forward strand.
CGCGATCTGTATTAATTAAGGCTACGTGTTTTGGTTTATTCTCACTTAATATAAGTTTGTTCGATATCTAAGTAATCTAAGTTAAATTCTTAATAAAAGTCATATTAAGAATTCTAAAATGTCTCATCATTTCGAGAATCCCACACCTGTAACTTACGCTGAAACTCCACGACATGGTCTACGTAGGTCAACCATGTCGCAGTTTTAGTTACTCATGTTGTTGGAGTAGACGAGTTATCATCGCAGCAAACTCGGGAGTTTGAGTTCTAGAGCCACTGAAGATTTTTGTGCATATTGTCTGCTGCACATTAATCCAGAGTTTCTCAAACTGTGGTGGGTGACCCCCTAGGGGGCGTGATAACTCAACCTAGGGGGCAAGAGCATATCGAAAAGTCAAAAATACTCGTAAAAGTTTCAAAATAATTATCATCAGTGGCGTAGCGTGGGCCTTTGCCGCCTGAGGCCCACCGGAAATTTGTCGCCTCTCTATTTTAATTATGAGTCAAAAAAATTAATAAAAGTAAAAACACTTAACATTTTTTTTATTAATTAAAAATGCATTTGTCGTGTTTTTTTTCATAGCAAAATCTTTTATACTCAATATCAATATGTTTGTCATGTTTAATTGCCAGAATAGTTAGCCTTAACAAAGACATGGTCGATCTGAGATAATTTTTGATTAGTTTTATCTTAGAGAAGCTTCTCTTGCGCGCGCGCAACTGGCATTACTGATGGCAGATGTTAAAAAATCTTAACATTATGACAATGTTTGGTAAGTCATCTTTCAAGTTTGGACTCAATAATATATTTTAATAAATCCAGAGAGCCGATCCTAGTGAGGTTTTTTTTTACAGCCTGGGTCTGTTGCAGCTATGAGAGCTTGTAGGCGTACGCGCTCAAGTTGGAATTATTCTTTATTAATGTCTTGAGGAGCTGATCTAAGAAGTTCGTCCATGCTCAATATCACTTCAGGCCTTAAAATAAGCATATTGTGCTCCAGATTCAGCAACTGTTGGAATCTTTCTCGAGTTTCAGCAGTAACTCTGTCTATTGAAGAAAACACTGTTCGTCTCAAGTCATCTTCGTACGATAACTGAATATCTTTACTTCCGCCGCCAAATATACGCTTCCTCCTGATTCGTCTTGGGGGTTCAAAAGAAATTTCAGGCTCTTCACATAAACTTTTGGCATATATTGAAGCTTCATTCCCGAATTCCTCTCGTTTTGCTTCTAATAATGTCTGTAAAGCACATATTTTTTGAGCACATTGATGGATATTTTGTCCCTCTGTTTGCAAATAATTTTGAACATCATTGACTTCACACAGTACCGGTTGCCAGAAACCTAAGTAACATAAAAAAGAATGGAAATGCATAGCGACTAATAATCTTCTTGCATCTGTGCGTGTATTAAAGCTTTCACTTGTTTCCGTCAGTTTCGTCGCGCGGGCGCGATTTGGAGTCTGAAAAGTTTTTTGAATTTAAATATCGTGGTGCTTGCCACCGCCCCTTTTCGTATGCCACCCGTGGCCATGACTTATTCTGCACCACCCCCGTTACATCACTGATTATCATTAACACATTTAATTAGCATAACATTTACTGATAAGAAGGTAAACAAAATACATTCTGACATAATAAAAAAAATACATATTAACATTGATATAAGATATTTATAAATGTATCAATACGGCAAAAAGTATTTGATAATAAATTTATTTTATCAATATTAAATTAAAATCAAGATTAGTAATTACTGGCGACTCCACGGGTTTATCATATACAAAATATAATCCTTATCTTAATACATTGTGCAGTTCATAAAAAGAGTTACATTATAACTTTAGCGTTAATATATATTATTATTGCATTCAATACATAGTTGTTGTATGAGGGGTGCGCGATGAAAAATATGACTGAAAATTGGGTCGAAAATATTGAAAGTTTGAAACTCTCTCTGGCGGGATGTGGGATTTGAAGATTCTGAGGTCAACTCTGGTGTTATCTAAATCACCTTAACGTGGTTCAAAAGTGTGAAAAGATTTAAAATATGTGGCTAAATATAAACTCTGTAAGATCTTATACCAGATTTTGAAGTAATGTTGCAGATAAAAAAATAGAAGGGTATTTTTCTATCCATTTCAAATTATTACGTTGGTAAACACTCATATTTCAAATAAATCTTGTAATATTTGTTGTGTGGAGAACTATTAAATCAAAGTTATATAAGTTTAAACTTGAATGCGTTTTAAACATCATTAAAACTGTTTAGTTGCAGCAATACGCTATCCATTTTATTTGTTTCCATATTAATACATATATGGATTTTATCTTGCATGTTTTTGGACCACATGGAAAATTATAAACTTATAAATATGGAGAAACTTTTAATGTGAATATTCTGTTTCTGAATTCAAGACAAATTTAAACTGATGAATTGTAGACATATAAACAAATGAATTTTGAACATATCACCTTTATTGACCAATATTTTTAGATATGAAAGATATTAGCGCGAATGATTTTCATCTTGGTTAACTATGATATAATAGATCATGGACGAAGGGGAGTGATTTTTCGTATTTATCTGCACATTTTGTGGTTATCTAATTCCAGCTGTTGATAGAAGGATGCAGGGTTGATTTCAGGACATGTTTATTTCTTCTTAACACATGTATATGATTAGCAACAAACACATAATTAGTATAAAATCACAACGTTACGGCGTTTTTTAAGAAGTCGCATAAAAGCACAAAAATCTGTAGAACACTTTTCACAAGATGAAGACACAAAACACAAATGGTACAAACACTAGCAGCAGCTGAAAAAGACATGATAAAGACACAAATAGAAGGAGAAAAAACTCTGGCGATTTATATAAGGCGCGAAATCCCGCGTGACTTCTCACGGAGGCTGTAATTGGAGGAAAGCTATCGCTCGATAGTTTCTGATATATATTACTTTTAAAAGATGCAAGCTTTTAACTTTTAAGAATTGATTCCGATTAAACGCGAATCCTGAAGGAAATAACAATTAAATATTATAAAGTTATTCAGGATGAAATTAAAGGGAATTATTACAGAAATATATATATATATATATATATATATTTAATAATTCCCTCTAACATACTTTAAATTAACTCTCTTTAATGATCTATAAATAGAGTCTTTCATTCTTAGGTTTAAAATAAAACATTGTAATCTTAATCGTAATCGGTTAAAACTAAATCTAAATCCCGTGCATTCTAGCCAATCAGAACTACTATTACGTAATAGTCACGCGCTTGTGCACTGTTGGTATATAAACACCAAAAGCTGATGTAATCGCGCTCTTTCTCTGCTGGCCGCCATAATGTACGATTGAAAATACTTGCTGCTTTTTGTCTTTGTGTTGTGTCCTCTAAAATGCCGCTGTCTACTCAATGTGAAAATAGAATGTAATTGTGCTTTAATCTGCTGATGCGTGCTCATAATAAAGGAGGTAAAGCTATTCTGAAGACGTCATTACTAAATCAAAACTGATAATCTTCCATTCCGGCCAACACTACTTCAATCTATTACATATATATATATATGTCAGGAAATAATGAAATTAGGGTTTTCATCAAATCCCTAAGGGAGATAATCAATTCACACAAGATGTTAAAATAACGTCTCATTGAAGTCATTTCTCTGCTATAAGTAAGTGATTGATCAAGTCCCCGAACTGTACCAGTGAAATGATGAAATGAACAAGTCAGCATTTGTAGAGCTCTGTTTCACTTGTTGCCATTCTCTTTTACCTCCCCTCTCTCCTCGTCCGTACCAGGCTGCGTCGGGCTTTTGACGTGATGCACCAAAGCAAAAGACCTAAATATCATTTTTTAGATTTACTTAGTTATATTCTTTGCATTATTATCTTTCAATTGATATATCACTTTTGTATGCCTGAAAATTAGAAACTGGATTGAACTTGAATTGAAAAATGAAAAACAAATTCAGGAATTCGACCACGCCCTCTTTATAGATAAATAAAGCTTTTTGATAACAAAAAAATCTATTTTAAAAAGGGAAATAATAACTAAATAAAGGTGTTACAAATAAAGCAGGATATTTCTGAAGCACTACATTAATGTATAATTTTTTAAAAAATTTTAAAATGCTATTACAAATATCCTTTTTTTAAAAAAGAATACCAGCTTTATTATCTAATTATTTTGTTAATTTCGAATAAATAATTTTTAATTTAGTGATTATTGTTGTATTAAGTACTTTACTTTTAATATAATGCACCGTATTTGCTAAATAAACACTTTTAAACTCTTGACAATATTATTTCATCATTTTACTGAAAGAGGTTAGGGATTTCATCGAATCACAAAGCTCTTATTTTAACATCTTGCGTGAATTCATAATCTCCATTAAGGATTTGATGAAATCCCTAATGTAATCATTTCCCTGCGATATACGTTGCAGGAAAATGATGAAATTAGGAATTTCATCAAATCCCCAAGGGATATGATGAATTGACTGGAGATGTTAAAATAACGTCTCTTCAAGGTCATTTCCCTAATAAAAGTAAGGGATTTGAACAAATCCCTGATCTGTTTCAGTGAAATGACGAAATATTATTGTGAAGAGTTTAAAAGTGTTTATTTAACAAATATGGTGCATTATTAAACGTAGAAGTAAGTAATACAACAATATAGTCAATGAAATATAAATTATTTATTCGAAACCAATTAACAAATAATTAGAAAATTAGGCTGGTATTTTTTGATGTGTAACATATTTCCTCTCGGTTGCTGTTATGCTAAAATATCAATCCCTATGTTAATCCTATGGTGCCAATTTCTTAAAGATATGGGGTTGATATTTAGGGGATGGATAGTACTACATGTTTGTGTGGTTAGGAAGTACAAGGACTCGACTCCCCCACAAGGTGTCTCCCCCCCTGGGCAGTATTTTGTCAATGCAAATCGTGACCAGTTCATTTTTCATCATTTCACTGAAACATTTTAGAGATTTTATAAAATCACTTACTTTCATCAGGGACTTGATGAAATTCTTAATTTCGTCATTTCCCTGCGACATATATAAATGTAGTTGAAACATGTCTACACACTTATTTTAAATGTTAATATGCATATACAGAATAATTGTAATACGCCTATGAATTAATACACATTTAGTGAAAAAGTGACAGGTATATATATATAGACTAGCTGACCCGGCCACGCATCGCTGTGGCTTTGTTTTAATACGTTGATTTAATATTATTCTGAGCTATTTAATGCAGTCAAATTTATTTTGCGCTTACAATTTTGGAGGTTTGAATGTAAGCATAAAACAACATAATTTTTTAAATTTTGCATTTTATTCATCTCTTATTTGAGTATAGTATAATTCATAGATTATTTACAAAGTTGTTAGTTGCATCATATGAAGATTTAATTTTGTAAATAAGGTTAATAGCGCTGATTTTTAGCAATTTTAATATTATTTTGATCATTCTAAATTATGACAATAATTTTTTATATAATTAATCGCTAATTGGTGCAAAATGTTTCTTGGTAACTCGTCTTTTGCTTACGCAAATAGATTCGGTGATTTCTCCACAGTAAGCATGCAACATATATGTGCCATGCGATAAACATGGATTTTCTAAGTCCAAGCCCCAAATTGACATTATTTGGCTTTGATGTTTATTGATGGTCATCGCGAAAGCCTAACGAATTGGAAATTGAAGCCTTTTGAATGGTATTGCAGATTCTGAGGGTATCAGTAGAATACGTGGCAAGAGGACGATTTCTCCTTTAAACTTTACAATCAAAATGGTTGCTTCAAGAAGATTCCCGGTAATTCTTTTGATGACCAAACGTAAACCTTTACAAAATCTAGGTTTATTTAAGTTACGCAGCAGAAAAACCAATGAACCAATCTTCAACCACAGATTATGAGGTGGCATTCCTAATATATCCAGGGAATTTAAAAATATTACAGTTTCGTTTTCATCAACAATAATGTCGATTGATTTAAAGGCATTAGACCACCTGGCAGCACCTCTGTATCTGGAAATTTATTTCGTCAACATCAAATTTTTTTCTCAGCAAGTAACAGGATTACAAAGTCAGTCATTACATAGATAATTATACAGTATATCTCCGGGAAGACACTCTCAATATAGTTCCTATTTTGTCTGAACAACAGTACAGAAATTGCTTGGCAAGTCGATACATAATGTATTTTGATGCAGTTCTACTTCACTGTTTCTAATATCCAGCATTGGTTAGAAAATATATTTGCGGCTCATCTTGCAATTGAGCTCATATGTTTATTGTCAATCGAAGTGTTTTGACGTTTCGCCATAAAAAGATTGTTTTAAAATTAGTTAATCTTGTAAGCAAAAGTAGAGCAAGGAATGACTTACAATGTCTATCGAAAATCACCAGACAGTAATAGGACAGCATCACCGAATATTTTCTCGTTTCCATTTAAATTTTACTAAGTTCTATGTAAAGCTTCGAGTGAGTGTTTATGGGCCATAGTACACTCATTGCAGATTATGACTGAACTCCTTTGCAATACCGTAGCCATTCCACTCTTTTTTTTAATATTGCACATTGCATCAGGTTTCTCATGAATGTCTAATGGCAGCTGGAATGCTTAATGTGCATTTGTCCACCATATAACAAAGTGGCAGCAATGCCTAAAGATGCAATTTTCTGTTGGTCGTAATTTCGTAAGGCTGGTCCTGAAAGCTTAGTAGCTATAAGGAATAAAAATACGGAAGCGGTACTTTAAAAGCAAAGCGATTTGACCTCATTCCGGCAATATCCAGAAAATTAAGGGAGTTTCTGAAATCCGAATCCAGATTCTTATTCCCCATCCCCAAATACACCTTGTGCCCGTTTTTGGCACCCCTGCAAGCTCCATCCCTGAAGGGAGGGGCAGTACTATTATCCGGCCTTATTCTGTAAATTTACTGGAGTTCTTAGTCCGATTTCAGATTCTTGTTCCCCACCAAGAAAAACACCGGGAACGCACTTTGCCCACTCCAAGAATTTTAAGGTAGCCCCCTGCCATAGTTCGTTTAAAATACTGTCGTATGATATTAATTAACACGGGGAATTCTCGAATTGGATTAAATACTAGGATCAGCCGTCTAAAAATACGTCAGGGAACCACTTTGTGAGTGTGTGACGGGCTCACACGTCTTTTCTTTAACATAACCTCTGGGTTCTTTGGTGGCCAAGATTAATGGCAACTCTTTTCCAACCAAACCCAAGAAGCGAAATGTGAACAAAAAATGCAAATAAGATAGCTTTTAAAAGAACAGAATTTCAGTAAGTAGGAGGGCAATTTGGGGAAAGTTATGTTAGAAGAGATACAAGCGTGAATGGACAGCCACTCGTGAAGTTACCTGGAAAGTAAACCAGTAATACATAATGCATACCATTGCAACCGCGCCCAGACGTCTCCGTATAGAAATCGAATCTTAGTTGGATTAAGGTAGGACTGATTATTTGATATTAGGACTTGTAATATTATTAGAAGTGAGAGTAGGCGGATTAAATAATTATTTAGAGAAAGTGGTCTAAGTTACGCGATACGGTTTAACTATCATTGTGTGTGTTTGTTCATTCTAGATTCTCGCTATTTAAATTTATCTGAATTGTTAGACATTTAAGTTCTATTCTTAATAAAGTCATATTAAGAATTTAAAATGTCTATTCCTTTTACAAATCCTACACCTCTAGCTCACGCTGACAATCAAAGATATGGTCACCAAAGGGGGGCCGTATCGCAAGTGTCTACGTTTGCAAGTTAGACTGGCACCGCTGTATGTGCATACTATGGTTGTCCGGCATTATTCAATAAAAAGTTACCGGAAAAACTAAAATCTGATTTCAGATTCTCCTTCTCCTCTCCGAAACATACACGTGACTGCATTTCGGTGCCCTAGTGCCTGCAAATTTAGCCACTAGAGGGAATGAAAGCTTGTAAGTGGGACTTGAATGCGAAACCATTCCATCTATTTTCGGCAATATCCTGCAAATTTATGAGAGTTTCTGAAACCTGATTTCAGATTCGTGTTTCCCTAGACGCAACCGGGGACTACTTTTGGCTCCCTTTAGTCTACAAGTTCAGTCGCTGAAAAAGGGCATTAGGGTAATCCGGCATTATCCGGCAAAGTTACAGGAATTTCTAAAATCCGATTTCGGATTCTTATTCACCATCCCAAAAAGCATTAGAAAAGTACTTTACCCGCTTCAAGCCTTTTGAGGAAAGCTCCTGTCTCTGCCCGCGTAATAGACAGTCGTCCAGAATTATCCGGCAAATTTTCGACAATCTCTCCTATCGGATATCAGATTCAAATTTCTCGCCTCAAAATACATCGAGATTTCACGCTCCAAGGCTTTTTATGGTAAGCCCCTTCTAGGGTTTGTCTAAATACTGTTGCCCAGCATTATCTGGCAAAGTTGCGACAATTTCTTATATCAGCTATCAGATTAAGATTGCCCCTTTCTAAATACGCCAGGGACCAAGTTTTTCACGCACCATGGCTTTTAAGGCAAAGCCCTGCCAGGAAGTGTCTAAAATATGGGCATCCAGCATTGTCTGGCAAAGTTACGAGTATTTTGGTGTATGAATTTGAAATTCGGATTCCACGCCCCGAAATACACTAGGTGCTGACTTTTCATGTTCTTTGGTCCACAAAATCCGCTTCCGCAGACACACACGCATTCGACATTTTGCGAATTTTCCCTTTTCCCGGATTCTACACATTTTCGGCAATAAAAAATTAATGACGTCAAAAATTGAGATAAAA
>BMAV01000317.1:26493-41303 GCA_019973955.1 Trichonephila inaurata madagascariensis
AACTATTACAGAACATTAACTATTAAACAGTAAATGAATGAAATCGTTTGCAATTACAGTGTCACAAACTGGCAACCAGCAGCCACAAGGAAAGAATAGTGACATGGTTTGACCATGGTTCTTTTATTATGTTGCAGCATAATAAACCAACCACCCTTTTGTAAATTCGAACAGTAAATGAATGAAATCGTTTGCAATTACAGTAGAGAGCAGGGATGGCGAACCAATGGTACGCGTGCCATTGATGGCACGCGACAAAATATTTTGGACACGCCACCGATCAAAACAGTTTGCATTTTAATTCAAAATAACAAAGTTCAGTATAGAATATTTCGAACAGCAGTTTTTAGCGAGATTTTTTCAGTTCTAAGAATTACAGGAAACGCTCAAATTTTTTTATGTACTTTGATGTGACTTTATTTAATAAACTGAACTTGTCCTGTTTCGATTGGTTGGAAATTTAAAATTTTTAAATACAATTAATTGATTTCCAGTCTAGCTCAATATGGATTCAAAAATTTGTTGAAAAAAGGAGAAAGTCGGAATTGATTGAAACAGAAATAGTAACGAGCAATATAAGTAAAAAAGCTAGTAATGAAATTTAGGAAACATGGAATTCGATTCCAGACACATTTAACAGTTTGAAGAAGCTGAACCATGCTATTTTAACCATATTTTCATCTACCTAAGCCTGTGAGTCATCATTTTCAGAGACTTGCTTAGATATCGTTTGGCAGATGACTCCACAATTCAGCATGCATTATGCTAAAAGTAACATCTCACAATCCTAATATAAGTTATTTGTCATCTAATCTGCAACAGAACACACACTAATGTTACTTTAACTTGAATTACACGTATAACTAAAACATTTACTACTATAAAGCTGAAAATGTAGTTTTTCGTAGTAAATACAGAGTTTTGAGTTGTTAGTATTTAGTTTTATTATTTTCCCAATAAAATCGCAAGTCAAAATTATTTGACGGCACATCTATACCTCATTAAATATTTCTTTAGAAAAAAATGGCATGTTGATCTATAAAGGTTCGCCACCCCTGGTATAGAGTATACATTATGTATGAACTGGTTTCGAATGGTTAATTATCATCTTTTTCATCGTTTATCGTTTTACCGTCTTCTTAAGTGGTGGTACATTCGATGTAATTTTAATTTTTCCTCTTTTATCGCCCTCCAATTTTCGGCACCCCCCCCCCCTAATCTTTTGCGCCCTAGGCCCTTGCCTAGCGTCGTGCCTAAGCCTAAAAGTGGCCCTAGTCACTGTATTTGACGGATTATACGAAAAATACACCATCCTGAACAAAAATGCAGGATTCTGTAGCACCCGGATGATGCTGTTCTCTGTTTCGTAATTTTGAAAACGGTCAAAGACGAAAACTACACCTGAGCTGCCCCCCCCCCATCTTCACATTTCAGACTTTTCAACCTAAAATGAGCATTAGCATAAGCATAAATGGTCTCAAACGTGTAAAGTATTCATCTGGTATTTAACTGGGGGTTTATTCGTTAACTTTTCTTTGGTGTGGTGTAGTGTGGTAGGAGAGGGGGGAGGGCCATCTCAGGTATCGTCCTCATCACTTGATCATGGTTCAAAATGACGAGGTCCGTTGCCAAAAGCCCTCGAGTAGCTGAACAGTGCCACGTTAATTTTTACTCGCTCACTCGTTAACTTTTCATAAAGTTATAAATTTCTAGAGAAAAATTTAAAAAAAATATTTTTAAACAGTTAATTCACCTATGTAATTCTATATTTAACTATCACTTGGTAATATTACTTCTTGACAATTTATAAAGCCTGGCTCTACAATGTCTATAGGAATCGAATTTCTACCAACAGATGAAGAATCAAAAAATTCTTATTTTGACAAATTGTATCCAAAAACTCTCGGTTTGAGACTTATAACAATAACACACACAGCCATCTATTTAAAGCAGGAAGTAATTAAATGAACAGAAGCAGAGAAAATGAAGTTAACGACTGAAATAAAAAATTCTGAGAAAATATAATTCTCAATTTTTTCAAGAACCTCAATTTAAATCTGCATAAATTACAAAGTACAATATATCTTACTCTTGGCGTATCTTCCTGTCTTTCCATTCGAGTGGACCTGTGAATAAAGATACTTACAGAAAGAAGACTCAATTCATTTCATTTCATATCTGTTTGCAAAGACTAATTTCTGGAAATATACTTCAACTCCTGAGAAGTAATAGAATCGATGTAATAAAGTAAAATCATGTGATAAAAAAAAGTGTAAACTCAGAAAAAGTTTGTGCGTTTTGTGAAATGATAAATCCACTTTTTGGAGGCGAACCAATTTAATTAACTGAAAAAGATAAATAGCCCCAATATTTTTCTTTCTGAATCAGATTTTTCTTTTCAGATCATTAGTAGATGTTTTTCAAGGAAGAAAAAAATAATTATGTATCGAATCGATTTTACACGAAAGAACTCTCATTGTAGCAAATAAACTCTCAGTATAACAAATGTGAACACTTTGTTAAAATAATTTATATTTTGAAACGAGATATAAGTATTCTGTACGATGTCAAAATGCAGAACTCTGACTTTATTCTATATTAAATATTTTGAAAAAATTTATTCACAAAATATTTATAAAGGTATATTTTGTTTTTGTAGAAAAAATAAACCCGCGGGGTAATTTTTATACTTTGAACAGGTAGTCTCTTGAATTGCATTCAAATTAAAAATTATTTTCCCCTCGTACTTTCTAGTATTTAATGTATTTTCAATCTTTATTTGGAAAATTTATTAATACTTTTTGTGGAAAATTAAGCACAAAAATGCTGAAAATCGGATTTCTTTTAAATTCCGGATTATTGAACTGGATATGTTTCTTACCAAAAATCACGCCATGTAATGTAATTTTAGTTAAGATTGTGCATGTACATGCGGTTGATAAAAAATGATGCCATCCGAATTTGCGGTCTGAAAGAAACTGCGCTCTTTTCTTTGCCAATATTTCAGTGTTATATAACCAAAAAAACCTCAAGTTTCGAACAAAACGAGTATTCTAATTAGAATTTTTTGTTTGTTTTTTGTCCAATTTTTTTTCCTTTTGAAGGTATTTTTAATAGTATTCAGTAATTATACTTTTTCTTTCTCGAACCATTTTTAAAAATTACGACCTTTTAACGATATTCATTCGCTTATCGAAAACTATGGAGCACTAATCAACGTCATTATTAATCACCAAAGCACTTAAACAATCTAGAAATTCAATTAGATCTCAGTTATTCGCTTGTTTTCGCAGAAACGAGTGGGCGAAAATAAAGAAACAATTCTCTGTGCGCATCAAGATTATGAACGTTAATAACGTACTCACGTAACGAGGTCAAAGCACCAGCTTGGAAGCGGTTCTAACCGCTTCGCACCCTCTCTTCCCCTCCTCTCAAATTTGAAATACGTAATCGTAAAAATCATTTGCAAATGCGCCCACTAACGCCAACGTCAACGAACACAGATGGAAATGGAATGTGGTTACAATGTTTCCGGTTTGATAATGTAACTTTTTCAATTCAAGTAAAAAAGGAAAATAAAAAAAAAAGGTTTTATTTTCTTGGAGTTTTTCTAGGGTCGTTTTTTCCCCCTTTAAAAGAAATTAAGAATAAAATAAAACAAAAGAATTATCATTTGGATTGTTCGTAATGATATCTAATTTATTGTCGAGGATGATTAGAATAAGAGAAAAAAGAACAATTGAAACACACTATATTCCTTTATCATAAAAATATTTTTTTTATTAAAAATTGAGATATTTCTTTTGTTGTAAATTCATTTATTTAAAAATGTAGAGTTTTTTAAAAATAAATTTTTTATATTTCTTTTGAAAGAAAAAATACACATAGATTATATTATTTATCAGTGAAAAATTAAATATCATCCACTAACGATTACTAAAACTACTTTTATCATTGAATTCAAGCACATTTTATTTAAGAATATCTGAAGAGAAAGGATACTTCGAATTCTCTTCTTCATCCTTCTTTGATGTGTTTTTGTAAAAATAATTGTTTATGTAATGTCTGAAAAATTTCCAGATCAGTAAACAACAAATTTTAAATACAAAATTAACAGCATATAAAAGTAGCCAAAAAAAAAAACGAAAGTTGTTCTATATAGCTCGAACGTAGCCATGTACGTTACTTGAAAGCTCAGTAAAACAAGTTTTATACTATGTATTCACAGAAGAGTATAATTTCTCAAGTATGACAGCAACTTATTATTATTTTTTTATCAGTGTGCCATAAAATTAAATATTCAAAGCATCTATATAAAGCAGGTCAAACAAGAAATAAATTTTAAAAATGATGATTTAGAAGAAAAAAAAATTTTTTTGAAAGAGAAAATTGAAATATGCGTACAATTTTTTTAAAAAGTAATTAAAAATGAAAGACTGGAGGCTGAAAGTGAGATTGATTCTCTCTAAAGTGGTTGACACTGTGGCGTCACGAAGAATATTAGACCCCCCCCCTGCAAAGTCAGCCAGTCACTACTTTTTTTGTTTTTAATATTTTATAAATTAGTTAAGTACATACTCGGCGTTAGTCAGGCTTTGCCCCCTCCCGCGATGTGGGTCTTGCGAGTTTGTACGTTTTGTCACTGGTTTGACGTGATTTTCAATCTCTTTAGAAACATTCAAAAAAACATTTTATTTTTTATTATTTTTGTTTTCTGTCTTTCTTTCTCCTTTTTTTTTTTTTTTGGTGTGTTTGGTTAATTTTGTTATTCTTTTTTTGAATTTGTTTAAGAAAGTTGGAACATGAATATTCTTTTTTTTCCCTTCTCTTATACTCCTGATGTTATTATTATTTTTATTATATTTGCTTTTTGTATATTTGTATTTAGTTCACGCCCAATTATGTATATAGTGCAGTTTCCTTTAAATTTGTATTTTCTCATTTTACTGTCTTCTAATGTTTATAAAATGTAAACTTTGATTTTTTTAAAATAAAGTCTGGACGTGGGAGTCGTTGTTTCCCGAGGGATCGGTTTGTAGCTCTAAACCCTTTTCGGGTGAGCTCGGTTCCTTTGGGCATTCCTCCTCCTCAATCTCTTAAGAGGAAAAATTAATAAAAATTGAAAATGAAATTATTCTTAAGAAAAGTTAGACTTAGAAAATATGCATAATATAATCAAAACATTTTGCAATACAAAATAGAACCATATTATTATGATACATGAATATATATTAAATTCCAAAGCAGACCGTTACACCAGTGATTCTCAACCTTTTTTTTTTTTTTTTTTCGTTGCAGTACACACTATTAACAATTTCAAAATTTAGCGATACATTACAATAAAAGAAGTTCAAAAGAATATTTTTTACTTATCTTTAATGCACTATGTGAAATAGTTTATGATAATTTCCAATGGTAAATAAAATAATATGTACGATAAAGACAGTAAAATGTTTATTGAATAATTAATTAGAAATTAATTATAAGAATACATTTAATACGAAATTTGAGCTTGATGATTTTTGATCATTCGTTTATATTGGGTCGTAAAAATGACAATGCCTCTCTCATTTCGTCATCTACATTTAAGAGACACATTTTTTTTTACATTTTTAAATTTGTTAATGCTGAAATCCGAATTCACACAAATAATAAGATGTAGAAAATTGTAACAATATTTTTAAAGCTTTTTTTTTTTTTGCTATTATGGAATAATTGCCTCTAATTTTAATCCTAAATGAATTCATCGACTTTTCCGAATGTTTTGAAATTAAATCTCGATTAATACAGAGAAATTAGTTCTTCCCCTTCCTTCAAAGTGAATTCATATACAAATGTATCCGTCATCACAAATAGGTTAGGAACCCAATAAAATTTTTTTATATCTATAGTGTACTAGTCGAGGGGTCGGCAACCTTTTAGCTGCGGTGTGCCAAATCAATCTACTAATTTGGTTCAGGGTGCCACATTTAAGAAAATATTCGATTCCCGTGGCAATGCATGCAGAGAATGGGAATAGAGGTAAAAAATACAGATTTACAGTTTTCTTATGTATTAATTATGCATAATTTAAAAGATATTTATTTTAACACAAAAATATATAACGTAAAATATTACTATTCCTTCAATATAAAAAAAATTAAAATTGTACATATATATATATATATGTAAGGATAATTAAATTAGATTAAAGATTAAATTCCCTATCTAGTAATTCACTTTTATATTACCTCCTCACCTCTTCAAGTATCAAACTAATGACCCATTTATTTCTTCCGAACATATGGCCTAGCCAATAAACATGTCTAATTCCGGATCGTTATATTTAATAGCCCTATATGTCAGCATTAACTTTCAAGAGCACTCATGGACGCCGCGATCGGTGTTTTAAGTGTTTTAACCCACTTAAGATTATTCGGTGGCGTTCTTTTTCTCTCTCTGCCTCTTGTTTCAGATGATGTCTAACTTTGATCAAATAAAGACCTTTATATTAAAACTAAGTCTGTTTCTGACTCTAAAATCATGTCATATATATATATATATATATATATATATATATATATATATATATATATATATTAAGAATGTTTATGAAATTAAGAAATAAACATAAAATATAAGTATTCCTACAACACATTTAGATAAAAAAATAAAAAGAATTTTTAATAGAACCTTGTCGCCGCAAAGCTCTATTTTAATTTCACAATATGAGGAGGATAATTTGTGACTAACAATTTGACACATGATTCAAAATTAGAATTGGATTCACTTGCCTCATCTTACTGCCTGCGAGAGGGGATTTTTTTTTTCATCGAGTTTCGTTTCAATTCAAAGTATGCATGTCGATAATTTTTTTTTTCTTTTTCTTTTTTGTTATATATCTGTAGCGAAACGTTTCTATAACAGAGTTTTGATCCATTCTTGTGGCATTTGTTTTTTCCCCAAAGCCTTCGGTGGGGAAAGGACCACAGGGGGAATTAGTCCTCATGGTGTCTTTCCAGAGTGTCACAGGGGAGAGGCTGATCCCCCCAGTCATATTCTTGCTTGAGTTTTACTTTTGACCAAGTTTTCGGAAATCCTAATTATTTCTGGATTTTTTGGAAATTTTTGGTTTTATGGAGATGATGTAGCTAGCTACACCATCTCGTATAAGAAATAACAACAACAGCCCTCGTGAAGCTTCTTCTTCTTTTCTTGACGCAGCAAAGAGTGATGTTTCATTTTACAAGTGCAGCCGAACCTCTAGATTGCGAATTTTTCTATCCATCGAACTTTTTCCTGGAACCCAGAACATCTTACGATTTTCTCGTAAAATAACCTCTCTATAGCGAAGTGCATTTTCTATAGAACGAACTTTTTCACTTGTGATTCAATCTTTTATCTCCCTATTTTTAAAGTATTTTAGGACATTTCAAGTTATTCTTTTGTTTAACACATTTTACGGTGGTCATAAATATTGAACTGGTTTTTATTAGATGCCTGATTCGCCGAGAGCAGTATAATTCGGGGCGTTTCATCCAAGAAGTGCAACCTTTGACCCCAATGTCCAGTTCACTGTAAACATCTTCGATATCCCCTTCCACCCTCAGTGGAGTTGTCTCGTGTCCTTGAACTAGTCTCCGCTCATTTGTAGTGTTAATCCGTCGTACTGGTAACTTTGTTTCTTGTAGCTCGAAAATGTGTTAAAACGTAAGTGCTTGAGCATCAAAGAAATACATTTAATTCTTCAGGAAGAGGTGTCAAGAGACTTTCCTTGCATTTTTTTTTGATAGTTAAGATATATAAAATAAATAGATATTAATTTATAAAAAGGTATAAATAATTACTTTTTTTAATGTATAGTGTTTACGAACTTAAAATTTGTTTTATGCGGTTTATGAAGTATACTGAAAGGTGAACCTCCATATAACGAATTTTCCATATTAACTTTTTTTCGGGATTTAGCGACTTCGTTATATAGAGGTCCAACTGTATTATTCAATCGCTTTGATTTGCATTGAATAATTAACATTAAAAATGAATAACATTTAAACAGAGAATGCTGCTTTATTTTACATAAAGCACACAGAGAATGGAAAGAAAGAATTAACCTTAAAAAGAATGGGATCGACGAAGAGGCAGTGGGATTTAACTTTTATCTCATAACTTTGTAGAGTGGTGTAGTGGGCCATTGAGAATTGCTCTACGTGCCACAACTGGCACGCGTGCCATAGGTTGCCGACCCCTGGTGTAGTCTAATGGTCAATAAGAATTTTTTGTTTATATTTATAAAACAGCAGTATGATTCGATTCCGGATCTTTCCTACTTTTTTTCTTCAGAATATAATTAATAATTTTTTTAAAAAAATTGGAGGCACTTTTCAAGAATTTGGCGGCACACAAAAGAGCTGCGGTAGAGTGGTTGAGAATCACTGCGTTGCACATTAAATTGCATGTTACGCGATTAAAAATAGTTTTGAATTATCGCGTAATTAAAATGTGTTGCAGTAGTTTTGACAATAGGTTCAAATGTGCCGCGATAGTTTTTGTTTAAAGAAATTCAAACCCCAGAACTACACCCCTATTATTTTTCGATTTGTTTAGCAGAAAAGAGCTAAAAATTGGTCAAGGTGACTACTTGAAAGTAGGATCAGAGGCGAGTGCTTTGATCTGGATAATGGGGTTCTGTTCCCCACACGGAAACGTGAACTAACTGCAGAGCGTTTCCGACTTGGAAAAAGGACTCGGATAATAATAAAAAAAAGAGAAAAAAAAAAAGATCACACAATAGGAATAAGAGAGTTCGCGATGCGGGTATTGAACTCATGGCAGCGGTTAACGCTCCGTCGCTGCCCCGTTCTTTGTTCTGGCTCGCATTGCCTGCGACCGCATGAACTTTAGTAATTATCGTTTGGGCGATTCGATAACTCCGCGACCTCTCAATTTCATGCTTTTTTTTAATTCTCTGCGTTTTGGTTGAAGCAGTTTTTTTTGTGCAAAAACCGCAATGCCATTTTTATATACCGTAAAATTCAGCGTATAACACACACCACCGTATAACGCGCACCTATACTTTGAAGCTGCAATTTTCAATTTTTAGGTACATTCGCCGTATAATGCGCACCCCTTTTATACGAAAATTTTTGAAATTCTCGTATGCAATGTTGTAATTCAAATTCAACTATTAATAGTCATTGAAGCGATTTTTGTTCGACATATATACCGAAAAGCGATGAAGGGGGGGGGGGAGAATAGAATTTTTTTTTTTTTTTTTAATAAAAGCAAAAGTTATTAACGTTCAAAATTACAAGCTCTGTTATTGTACTTTTTCATGGAGTTACTACACTAAATTGTTTGTATAAGTTGATTTATATAAGGTAAACAAAATGTGTTTGTTGCACTAAACATATACAGATCTAAACTTTAAAATGATTTTTTTTTTTCAATTACGCTTTGAAATCCTTAAATTGTATTCATGCCGAAATTTCTCCTTGAAATTCATTAAAATTCAAAGACTGAATAGGAGAAAAAATAATGTTCCAATATATTAATTCGATCAGCGATTCATGGCTGCGGTAGCCTTGTGGTCACGGACTCGTATATGGAGTGTCATAAATTCGAGCTTAGTGCCACTGAAGATCTCAAACTCAGGGGTGCAACAACCCATGAGGATCAGGGCCTACTGTTATCATCCCAGTATACGTGACCATTGGGCGCTGAGGTGCATGAACAGATGTCCCGATCAGGTGGTCAGTCTGAAGCGAGACCCCCAGTGTTTAAGTCCCTAAGCAAGCTTGGTATTCATTTATTGACCCTCTGCAGTACAGATGAAAGGCTGAGTCGACCTTGCCCAGCTCGGGAATAGAACCCGGACCTGTGGCGTGGAAGTGCGATACGCTACCACTCGACCACTGGGCCTTCCACTGCAGACCTACCGAGTAGAAAGTCTGATGCACCTTTAATCTATAGAGGTTCAAAGTCCTTCCGTTGGCGTGATGTGGAAGTGTGGAGAGGGAGGTGACTTTTTAGGTGTCTTCCTCATCACTTGACCATGGATCAAAATTATGAGATCCATCGCCAATAGCCCTCGTCTTGCTTTACAATGTGATTGTCACTTAATCAGCGATTCGTATTCTTGCATCAAATAAGATATCGTACAGATTAAAACAGGAAAGAGAGACAGTAGCGTAACAGAGAATATTATGCTCCCCCCTGGAAAGTCAGGATTTAGGCTGCAAGCCGTACTTGGCATCAGCCAGGCTTTGGACCCCCTAGAATCATGTCCCTCTCGCAATTCGGAGGGGTACGTTACGCCACTGGAGAGAGAGATACCGAAAAACGTTATTTTTGGCAGAACGAAAACCGGAACGAAAAAAATGACGGTTTGGAGCCCTTGTGTGGTTTTTATATAACAAAATCATTTAATTAACTTTTCTAACCTATTGAAACCTTTTGTTACCTACATTCATCTAGTGCTCAAGAAATACTTTCTACATAGTGAGTGCATTTTATATATCATACTGGGATTTTGGGTTCATGGAATTCAAAAAGAGGCCGTTTCACTAACTTATCCCGTTCAATTGAAATCAGCAACGAGAATTACCCACACTTTTTAATTATTGCTTCTACGTTTACACACAGGCAGTGAATGGAGAGGGGGATTCGTCTGGAACCAGGTCGCGCCACAGGGAGGCAGACAGCAGTCTCTTGCATTTTAACCAGTGGCGTTATATAGAGAGTATAGCACAGCCACTCACTGTGTACTTATGTAGAAAGGTTGCATTCAATTTTACATGTGTTTCATAAGTTAGTTAATATACCGAGATATTGCGTTCATCATCTTCGGATAATTTTTGTTGTGTGTGCGTGTTAGGGGATTTTACGCTTTAAAAAGTGCGGCGATGTCAGGCTCCCTTGTTAAAAAAGTATTATGGATTTTAAACTGCCTGTAAAATAAGGGATGACCTGCCTTCTTCATACCTGCTGTTCAGCATGCGTTAGGGGTTTGACTGATTGGATCGGGTCTCTAGGCACATGATTTTTGCCATACTGTGACGTCGTGAGCTTTTAGAATTACTTCGTCACAGGATAGCGGGAGGACCCACACAGTTTTTTGCCAAAAGACATTTTATTCCAAATTAATAAACAAAACATTATATTCATTAGTAAATTGTTACTCTTCACAGCCTTCCGTGGAGAGAAGTTCTAGTCCCGTTTAAGGTTTGAGATCTTGAAATGACCGACTCCCGAGTGTGGCTGTCTCCACAACCGCTTTCGCTGTTATCGTCCAAAGTCTATTCACTCTAGTGGTTTCTCCCTAGACTCCGACACTCTGTCTTTCAAAGGTCACCACAGCTCCTCTCTCTTGGTCCTTGAGGTGCAGTTGCCCCCGCAACCTCTATCGAGTCTTCGATAGACTGATGCGGAAGGTAATACAGAAGATTAAAGGAGATCCTCGTCAACTTGCAAGCCGGCCCTTTAAGCCCCTGGGAGGGCTTCTTGCACACCCCGAATGATATATGATTGGCGAACGTCGCGGATATTCACGGCTAGCCTTCTTCTGAACTCCATTGGTTCTTTGGGGAGACTGAAATCAATCCCGTTGCCGTACCTCGTATACCATATGGAGGGTCTATAAATCGATTTGTCACTTTGGCACGGAAGATACGCTCCAGGGCATGTCTTTATCACAACAGGCCAACATTCCTATTCATTCTAATAGTTCACTGTCCACATGTGCGAGGAAACCCAACACAGGAATGTGCTCTCTATAGATCATGGTGCCCGAACGTTTTCTGAGGGTGGGAGAGGGAGGAAATGGGCTTTCAACATAGCCACCTTCAGAATGGGCAAGACTCCCGTTTTGAGCCCAGGCATGAGGAAAGAATGCACGGTTTCGTTTGGAAGATTACAATGTCCCATCTGGGCATTCCGCTCACCCTGTGCAACAAACGACAAGTATTTTCGGGAAGTCTTCGTCTGATGACCCGACGCGACAATACCAAAGGTGTGGAGTGAACATATAGATCAATGGTTCCCAAACTTTTTTGACCCATGGAGCCCTTCTTATAGTCATCCACGGACCCCCCTCCCCCCCCCAAAAAAAATTAAAAGCTACATAAACGCAGATTTAAAAAACAACAACATTTTTTTACGGTTAAATAATGTCAATGAATGACACACTGTACTAAAAAAACATACAGTACACCTTGTTTTAAGTGTGGCAGAAAGCCTCGGTATCTTCGTACCATTGCCGGAGCACCGTCAGTAGCAACAGGAATTAGATTAGTCAAGGGTATAGCTTTTACATCGAAAAATCTTTTTAATTCACTGAATAACCTTCCGTATTGGTTTCCAAACATTTAGCAAATAACAATTTTTGGCAAAATTTCTTTTCTTTTACAAACCTTACGTAAGCTAAAAGTAAAGCTTCGTTTCCTGCTTAAGTTGACTCGTCAAATTGTACAAAAAATTCAGATGTTGTTCGGTACTCACATAAAGAATTTTATACACTCATTTCATCACTCAATTTCGTCGTTTGTGACAAATCAGTGGAATTAAGTTTTGTCAAAGTTCATTCACAAAAGGTATTACATAACGTTCAGTGCTTAAGTAACATTCTGTATTTTAAGCACTTACCTTGTGACGGATCTGTACGCGATCTTCGAACTAATCCTCTTGGGAAATCTTTGGGCTATCGATTCGCGTTATTCACAACCAACCCTTCGGAAGAAAAGCATCATGATATGTAAATTAATTTATTATAAATATGCGAGGTTTTCTATAGCTTGAGGAGAGAAGGAGCGAAGATATACTCGAGACAGGTGAGATTGCTACTAAAGGTATAATATTAGAACTATAGAGCTTTGATTATTATTAGAAGGAAAACTTAAAGTGACGATTGTTCACTAAGATTGAATTAAGATTAGATTAAGTCAGATAATAAGTTAGATCCTTAATTAAAAGAAGGATCAAGTTTGTTAGTAGCCTAATAGCTTACGTGTTACTGTCATTGTTCCACTTTCACGATTTTCATTTAGACATTCTCTTAATATTATTAGTTGAAATTGTGTATGTTCTTTGTGTTGAAATAAATAGAATAATTAAATCAGGACGAATGTTTCTCCCCCCACACACACATCTAGGTGCTCGCGAGAGAGGCACGGGCATCTTAAAACCTTTATTTATGTTTTTTTCCCTCAGGCCGTAAGAATCGCTACTATTTTATTTATTGTTATTTATTTAAACTTCCATAATAACAAAAATGAATCACAATTTTATTATTTCACAGTAAACCTTACGCGTCCCTTGACGTTGTTCAGAGATCTCCAAATCAATTTTAATTTTCTACGGATCCCCTGAACGGCACCAGGGACCCCTGAGTGTCTGTAGGGACCAGTTTGGGAACCACTGCTCTAGAGCATTCCTTGAATTGTTATCTCTACATTACAAAAACAAAAGAAATAAGCAGCATGTCCAAGCACACAGAAAGGTACCCAAATGTGGCATCTGCTATGAGATCAATATCTCACAGTGTGAGAACTTTACCAAATCCTCCGACAGATCTAAGTATAAAAGTTGTATTGGAAAATGTGGAAGAGACAACGATGTTCAAGATAATGAACTGTTTTTGAATCAAGTGCAACCTCCTCCAAACCTCATCATTTAATTCATAGCGCATTCAACAACCTTATTCACGAATTGAAACTGTCGAAAATTCAAGATGGAATTTTAGTTTCTCCCTACGGGGGGGGGGCGTCGTGAACTGGTAACGAGATTACGAGCACACAGCTGATTGTTAAAATAAAATAAAAAATTATTTTCTCGACTGAACAATGCTCTAGAATACGGCTTTGGAAATATTAAAGAAAATCCAGTTTAAGAGTCTGTCTGGTTCTACAAAGTCGTGATGCCGCTAAATGTCCTCCGTCTCATTCGTTGGTCATTCTGCTACAACACATCTGACTATTGACTGGAGGGCGCCCCCGCCCTACCATTTTTTCAGTCCCACCAGATCAGGGATTCGAATCAATCCTTTTAAACAATAGGGGTGGGTCAACTACACGCCCCTCACCATCTCTCATTAGCCGTCTCCAAAATTTTTCACTCAGCACCTCGGTTTTATTAACACCCCACTGGTGCGGACCGAACAATGGCCCTGGTACCTATCCCTCGACAAAGGCTTGTCCAGCATCTAGTCTATGACCCACCTCATCTCCTCTTTGAATTCTCCTGCTGCCGTCCCCGAGGAGCAATAATTCTGAGACCAGCTGAACGGTTAAAGTTCGCCTTATGTCACGTTCACTTTGGTCGGAAATCATCCAATCACAGCTTCGCATGAACGAATAATCACGTATGATGAGCAACTCGACTGGTTCGCACAGAAAAGTACTCAACCAACTGTGAAAGAATTTCGAATGTCACCTTTAGCTCCGAGGCGGAATGAAAACGAAAACAAAAACGCAAAGGAAATGAACGCTTTCGAAAGTTCCATTGCGAATTTCTCAGAAAGTGAAATTGTTGATGAAATCTTCTCATGCTTTAACCCGAGCGGGTGAATTCTAAATCGCTCGTAATTTTTATGTTCATCTTTAATTTAGACTAAACTGTTCTTCGTTTTTCCTTTTATATATGCAGCGAAAATAGTTTAACACGAAACTGAAGGGACTGAAATATTTTTTCGTGTTAAAAGATAGTGCAAATATATATATATATATATATATATATTCAACAAAATTAAGTTTATTAGAATGCATTTTATAAACCCAGTATGTGTGTATAAAGTATTTAATAAAAAATCAATGAAACAAAAACATTCACAAGACCTTTTT
>BMAV01000317.1:41703-58666 GCA_019973955.1 Trichonephila inaurata madagascariensis
CGCATTCAACAACCTTATTCACGAATTGAAACTGTCGAAAATTCAAGCTGGAATCCTCGTCCCCCCCCCCCGGGCGGGCGTCGTGAACTGGTAACGAGATTACGAGCACACAGCTGATTGTTAAAATAAAATAAAAAATTATTTTCTCGACTGAACAATGCTCTAGAATACGGCTTTGGAAATATTAAAGAAAATCCAGTTTAAGAGTCTGTCTGGTTCTACAAAGTCGTGATGCCGCTAAATGTCCTCCGTCTCATTCGTTGGTCATTCTGCTACAACACATCTGACTATTGACTGGAGGGCGCCCCCGCCCTACCATTTTTTCAGTCCCACCAGATCAGGGATTCGAATCGATCCTTTTAAACAATAGGGGTGGGTCAACTACACGCCCCTCACCATCTCTCATTAGCCGTC
The DNA here is from genome assembly GCA_019973955.1 of Trichonephila inaurata madagascariensis. Classification (NCBI taxonomy): domain Eukaryota; kingdom Metazoa; phylum Arthropoda; class Arachnida; order Araneae; family Nephilidae; genus Trichonephila; species Trichonephila inaurata. Next base: position 42,118 of record BMAV01000317.1, read on the forward strand.
TCCAAAATTTTTCACTCAGCACCTCGGTTTTATTAGCACCCCACTGGTGCGGTCCGAACAATGGCCCTGGTACCTCTCAAACGCTCCCTCGACAAAGGCTTGTCCAGCATCTAGTCTCTGACCCACCTCATCTCCTCTTTGAATTCTCCTGCTGCCGTCCCCGAGGAGCAATAATTCTGAGACCAGCTGAACGGTTAAAGTTCGCCTTATGTCACGTTCACTTTGGTCGGAAATCATCCAATCACAGCTTCGCATGAACGAATAATCACGTATGATGAGCAACTCGACTGGTTCGCACAGAAAAGTACTCAACCAACTGTGAAAGAATTTCGAATGTCACCTTTAGCTCCGAGGCGGAATGAAAACGAAAACAAAAACGCAAAGGAAATGAACGCTTTCGAAAGTTCCATTGCGAATTTCTCAGAAAGTGAAATTGTTGATGAAATCTTCTCATGCTTTAACCCGAGCGGGTGAATTCTAAATCGCTCGTAATTTTTATGTTCATCTTTAATTTAGACTAAACTGTTCTTCGTTTTTCCTTTTATATATGCAGCGAAAATAGTTTAACACGAAACTGAAGGGACTGAAATATTTTTTCGTGTTAAAAGATAGTGCAAATATATATATATATATATATATATATATATATATATATTCAATAAAATTAAGTTTATTAGAATGCATTTTATAAACCCAGTATGTGTGTATAAAGTATTTAATAAAAAATCAATGAAACAAAAACATTCACAAGACCTTTTTAAATTTTCTCCAAAATTTAGCAATACCAAAATCTTTACAGAATTCCATTTTCGTCTTCTGTTTTTGATCAATAGCGGATCGTCACGGAATTCCAAAGCCAACTCATGAGAGATGAGATGTTTTTGTGTAGCATTTGTAGGGGTGGAGGATGAAGGTAGCTTAGACAAACAAAAGTGGCTCGCGTCATAGACTATTCCGAGGATATTTCAAAGTCAAGTTAGGCTCCTTTCTTCGAAACATGTGAAACCACCTTTCTTTTATTTCACATCTCTCTTAAATCTCAGGTGTTTTCCGCATTTTGTTCATTCCCAGAAGGAAAATCTTTTCGTGTTAAGCGATTTTTGTTTAGTGATAAGAGAAAAATACATAGTATTTTGTTGAGACCGTTGTATTATTTTGTGTTAACCGATATTTCGTCTTAAGCATTTTTGTGTTTGTAGTATCTGGCTACTGTTGGCGGGAGATTATGAAATGTTGACACTATTCTGCGCGATTTAGGAGAGAGGTTGCTGTTTTTTGGGGGAGAAAGTGACTGACCCTCGAGCAGGGCGGAGAGAGGTGAGAGACAGTCCCTTGTTTTTTAGAAGCGCGGAGCGCTATATAGACCGGATTTGGTGTTAAGGAAAGCGAGAGAATCTGATTTTAAACCGACGCACAGTGCGTGATTTGCTGTTTAAAAAAGAGAAAGATTCTTGGGAGAGTTTTTACCCCGACGGACTGTGTTTGTTTGATTGTATGAGAAGTGTTGAGAAGTAACTTTCAGAAAGTAATTGAGAATCACGACAGCGTTAAACGTATATATTTCATTGTATAATTATTCCAAAAAAAAAGGTCTTTCTTATTTCCTTTATTCTTTTATTGACACTACATTAAGGCAAATAGGCATCTGCAAATTCAAAATTGTGAATTCACGTGAGTAATCAAATGCGTTTTTATTACTTTTACTCCCCCCCCCACAAGGTAAATAGCTTTATTTTTTTCAGTAATTTTCTCTTCAGATTTGAAATAGCTGCAATTGCTTTGCGTGCACAAAATAAAAGATAAACCACATAAATCTACGTAAAAAGAATGATAAAAGTTAAAAAAAATCAAATAACATCATGGAGTGTCCTTCCCAGAGTTTATGGGTGATTGTGGGCTGTAATGACCTTAACTTCCATCTACGTGATGATTCTTTTTTTAGGTTGGCTTTGCTGTCACAAAAAAATAAAATGTTTTATTGTATGGCAATTAGGAAGGATTCATTTCATGCGTGTTCGAGAATACGAGTCGAATAATTCCTAAATTATATTTTTTATGGTGACAGATGATAGAGTTTAGAGAAATAAATGGATTCGCGATTATGTGAAACCGCAAAAAGTTGCGGAATTCACAGTGTATAATAAGATATTTCGTGATTTTATAGTATAAATTGCGTGATATTTCTTAAATATCTAAAACTTTTCATGTAAATATTCTTTTTGAAAACTCTTTTCCAAATTTAAAACATTTCAAAAACATAAAGTACATTGAATTTTGTTAAGAACTATCGCAGTTACAAACCTTTTTTTTTTTTTTTCTTCTTTTTTTTAACTTAATAAGATTAAAAAAAAAGTTATTTTTTATACACGAGAGATAATGAAGACACAGTTACCGTAAAATCCGGCGTATAACGCGCACTTTTAATACTAAAAACAAAATTGAAATTTAAGGCTGCGTGTTATACGCTGGATATAAAATCGATAACTTTAAAAATAACAAAAAAAAAAAAAATGAGCATAAAAAAATTGTGTACTCTTTTATACTTATCGAAATACTGTTTATTTAAAAGAAATGATATGCCTTATGAAATAAAAGAGTTATGGTTCTAGAAATATATACTATTTTTTCAAAACTCTGGGACAATACCTCGAATTAATGACTTAAACATAAGAGCATTACATACTAACATTTCAGATTTCTTCGTAAAAAAGGGGATACGCGTTATACGGAGAATATACCTAAAAATTAAAAAATGCAGCTTTAAAGTATAGGTGCACGCTATACACAGGTGCGCGTTTTCGCCGGATTATACGATAAGTATTTTTGAAGTGTTCAAGATACTGTAATATATATAAATACTTAAAATATAATAAAAAAACTATAATTATTTTCAGAAAAATAGCCTTTAAAAATATAAAATTACATTTTAAAAGCTTACATTCAAATAAAACAAAAATTTCGCTTAAAAAAACATTGTGTCAATTATCGTCACAAATTAAATAAAATTAAGACATCCTTCGTTTAAAAATTTTTATGTCCAAGTCATTAAATATTATTTATAATAAAGAAATAAGAAATTTTTCCTTTTTGTCACACTGTCTATTTTAGGAGAGATTACAGGAGCATGTGTAGAAAAAGACTGATTAGGAGATACTGTGTTCGAAAATGAAAGAATTATTTCTCCTTTTTTTTCCACTTACGCAAAATTACTGACATAAAAAACTAATTTGCTATTTTTAATTTTTTAATTTTTTTCATGTTTGTTGAAACTTCTTATCTAAATAAAAAGAGATAAATAACAATAGTAATCTAGAATAAAAGCACCTAAAGAATCTTTTCGAGACAGCAGTAAATTATTTTGGTTGAGCCGGTGGCAACGATGAGTAACATTCTGATTCCATTTTCATTGAATCAAATGATGTACATTCTGTTGTCTAATTTTGTTTCTTATAGTGTACGTATTGAGTATGTAACTGTTAGCGGGTAGTTAAAAGTTGTAATGCCCCGGAATATGTTAGTGTTTAAGTGTTCGAGCACAGGTCAACCATAGTCACTTTAACACAATTGTGTATTACTACTTTTACTTAATGAACCAACACATTTAAATGGAGGGAATGCACTCCATATTAAACCCGGAAGAGCAATCACACACATAGGCTTAATTCAACTAATATATAGATAAAAGTACTTATCTAACTCCTACGTTTGAATTCTCTTCAGATGTCTTGCTTAACTATACGACTTCCGGTCGTAATCTTATTCCCAATTTCCTCTCAACTTTTAACCGTCAACTCTATCGACCATCATCGTCTACTCTAATCCCAACGTTTAAATAAAAGTTCTCATTTGCCTAAATCTCGTCTTCTTCACCGAGAAAGGTTTCCTACTGAAATCACACAGTTGACAAGTAATTAAAAAAAATTTTTTTAAGTCAATTCCTACTTAGATCAACAATTTTTTTTATTTTTTTTTATTTTAGCTACTTTTTATTATATAGTTACAATTAATATAAATGTGTATATACATAGGACAGAATCATAACATTAAGTGGTAATTAATTTTTATTCATTATCATTAAAGTATCGTATTGTCATCCAAAACAATCATGTACATAAAATTTCAGTTCAACACTGAATGCTTTAAAACGTGAGTAAGCATCATTTTCAAGTTTTGACACAAGTCGCCAAAAGGGTCGCTAAGTCACCAAAAATGATGCCAACGGGGCTGTATTTGTAATTCTTTAAATAATTAGTTTTAATCAATTAATTTTTATTAAATAATTAAATTGTTGTATTATCATCCAAAATAATCACGTACATAAAATTTCAGCTCAATGGAGCGCTTTAAAATGTATTTTATGAACGATTGAAAATTCCACCAAGATAAATAAATAATAGAGAGTGTGAGCTAATAGTAGGAATTGAAAAAGAACAATTTTACCCAAGAGGATTAGCGAAAGATTCCTGAATAGACCCGTTACAACGTGAAAAAAGCAAAATATTTGCCATCGTTTCTTTTGTTCATCTTTTAAAATAAGATCTGGTGAGCGATTATTTTGAACTACCTATATATTCATTTTGTGTCGTAGTGTAGTTCGCTTCGCCCTATTTGTAATAATGTCAGCAACTCCTATAAGGAGCTGCGTCTTAAGTCTTAACGAGATTATGTAGAACTTAAAAAGTTAAGACCTTAGAGAAGGGGGAAGAACACGTTATACCACCAAGCGTCTCAAAAATGGTTCGAGCTCTGATGGAATGGTTATTATTGTTATTTCTCATTTAAAGAGTTCTACATAACATCGATTTCATTCTAAAAGATGGGGGAGTTAATCGCTTTTTAATCTCTTCTTGTTGCTATCTTCGAAGAATTATTATGATCTATTATTACACAGGTGTTTAAAAGATGGTCAGAACTGTAAACTATGATATTACACACACACATAACAGCATGCATGGCTGGAATTAAAACGCAAAGTTGCTAAAGGGCGCTAGAGATGATGTTGTTGCACGAGGCAAAAACACACAAAGAACGATTTAAATTATAAAAGCGTTGAATGACTTGATTATAATAAGTATTCGAAACAGTGACCAATCACGTGATATAACGTCGAATAATAGATAGGCGAACTTTGTAAAAAACATCAGGCGTATCGCGAACTTTCTCTGGCCAAAAGTCTGGCGACGAGTTATTTTTGCAGATTTAATGGAGGGAAGTTCTGGAAATCGCAATGTTCAAGCTACATGACCACATCACCCAATGGATCAGTTAGGAAAAATGATATTTAGGCAGTTTTGCACGCCTCGTGCATTATTTGCTGTATTACATGGATTTCCATGATGGTATAGTGGATTTACATTTACATTTGCCGTCCAAATGCGCCAGCACCTTTGCGTTTAAATTCCGCTATCATGCATTCTTTGTTAAAAGCTCTCTATTTGGATGTTTACAATCCCCTCTCAAAGTCTTGCGTAAATTTTATGAAAAGCCCAGCATGTATCACAAAAAGACGTTTAGTAAAAATTGAAAATTCATTAACTGTAAAATTCTAAGATATCCTTTCCATTAGAAAAAAAATTGAAAAAACAAATAAATAAAAAAGTTATTGTTTACAATTTAAACACATTTTTTTTAGTTATTAAAACTTATGAATGTGATATCCATGTATTCCGCTGAAATATAAAATTCTTGTGATCCCTCAAAATTTAACATCGTTTAAATTTATTTTCCCTTTTAAGGTTTGAATTTCCAATCCATACTTTTTCCTCAAACATTGCGATGTTTTTACGCGAATTCTACTGAAGCGTTAGGCATATATTATACCCTTCATTGTCGGTGAAATCAGATACAGATCTGACCTTTGGCTTGCTTCAATGCGTATAACGATTAAAGGGATCATCCACATCAGCTTGAAATGTGCATGTTTAGAAAGTGAACGACAGCATGCCTACCCTTACTCTTTTGACACGGACCACCTCAATCGCGAGGAAAAAGCCTCACTTGCGTTGATTACACAAGAGCCGTGAGTCATTTGCACCGAGAAGGACGTTTCTAGAATCCTCACTGATTCACTGACCTCCAATTTGCTCTACAAATAGACCGTGCTTCCTCGTCCACTCGCGTATTTTTTCTTCTGTTTCTACGAAGGTACGAGGTGTGAAAGTTGAGTCAAAGGGACGTGTCTTGATGTACAATTGCTTGTGCTTCGATAAGCGCACTTTTTTTAAAATAAAATGCCAAATTGATCAACTTAGTTGACTAATGATGCAAGAATCCCTGTGTAGAATGTTCTCAAACAAACTTTGCTGAACACGGAAATGCAAATAAGCCTGCAACAGGGATTATATATTGTGACGTTTGAGATAAATAACGGTAGCGTGATATTGGTTAATTTAAACATTTAGCTCATTTCCGTCACAGCTATTATTTATAGATTATACATTGAAGTTATTAAACTTATTAAAAGATTATTAGAGTTCAAAACAATGGTTTGTGAGAGGAGAGTTCCCTTTCGTGCATCCGCTCCCTTCGAATGTACAAAGCATCTCTCCCTCTCTCTGTTTCGGGGATCAGGGGCCGGCGCCTCTTTTTAGCATCTCGTTACATCCTGCTAGTGGCAGGAAGGGTCCCTCGTGGTGTCAAAAGGCTGTGGGTGAGGTCCAAGATGGGACCACGCAATAACTTTCGAGATGCAGGCGCAGGATGCACGTGTGATGATTATTTCCACAAAGAAGCCGATTTACAGCTGTGTGGCGGGAATATTTACAATATGTGCTCTTAAAGCGAAGAGTATTCGATTGGCTATGTCCAGGGGCGTCAGTATTAGGCTCCTCCTGAAAAATCAAGTTTAGAGCCCCAAACCAGACCGAACAAAGGGTACGTACTTGGTGGCAGGCTGGGGGCCCCTAGAATCCTGCCCCCTCCCCGTGATGCGAGGGTGTACGCTACGCCACTGGATATGTTATGGCAGAGTGTATGAGTGTTTTTTAACATCTCTCTATAAAACAACACGAGGGTTATTGGCGACGGACCTCGTAATTTTGAACCTCAGTCTAGTGACGATGACGATACCTGAGTTGGCCCCCAACTCTCCTAACTTTTACATCACGTCATTGTGAAGGCTTTGAGTCACGACAGATTTAACGTGCATCAGCCCTCTACACTACCAGTCTTTAGTGGCTTTAGAGCTCGAACTAATGCACGAGTTCGTTACCATGACTACTAGGGTATAGGACTAGTACCATGACCAGGAGAGTAGCTACCTCCGTATCAGTGATACGGATCCCCCTGCTACAGAGGCTTCAACGTGCGTAAGCAAAGAATCGTAAAATGTTAAGGGGCCCCAGAAAAGAGCTTCCAAGGAATTTTGATATAGGGCCATTTCAAAACTAGTTACGCCAGTGGTTATGACGTCTACATGTCAAACAACCTGATAGGAAAGTTAAATGTATACTAGAGCAATACATGTAGAAATATTTCTCTCTATATTTACTACACTTTATCGTTCCATACTAATCTGGTGGCTGCGGTAGCCGAGTGGTATAGGTATCGGATCGTGGCATGCCTTTTCACGAGTTCGAGCCCAGTACCACTAAAGACACGCCGTGTAGGGCAACGATGCACGTTAAATCTGTCGAGAGCTGAAACGTCCTCCCTTTGGTGTGGTGTGGTAGTTAGGAGAGGGGGTGCCAGCTCAGGTTACTTGGTCCATCGCCAAAAGCCCTTGTGTAGCTGAACAGTGCGACGTTAATATTCAATCAATTATCAATCCATACTAATCTGTTGATCAATAACAATCTGGTATGTTTTAAGCAGTGGCGTAGCTAGTTCTGCGTGAGGCCAGTGTCAAAATTCCCTAGGAACACTTTATCAGGGCCCCCTTAACATTTTACGATTTTTTGCTAACACGGGCTGGGGCTCCTGTTGATTGGGTCATTAATACGGAAGGAACTACGCCCCTGGTTTTAAGGCATAGGCCAACTGGGGCTTCGAGAGGGAGCTTCATCTCATTCTCGACACTCGGCCTCAATCGGATAGATTTTGCTATGTTCGAACTGTATGCCAAATGGCAACAAGACTGCATTATTATGTCATGTCCGTGCTTAGTCTTACCAACAAACACCATCATTGTTAATTTAGTTGAAAGGTGGCGATCGGTCGAATCGGTTTATGAGATTGTGAGTCATGCACACGGATTTATACGAGCGTTTGCTGTATGCTGTCTACTTAAAAGGGTCACAGGTAGGGTCTACTTTTGTGTAGGTCCCAGGGTCTCAAGAAGTCTTAAGAAATCATTGTTACCAATCTTCTTTCTTCATACAGTTCAAAACATTCTAAATGCTTTTCCCTGGTGTCATTTCTCGTTCAATGATGTGTTTTACAGCACTCACGTGTCACTGAAATAACTGGACGAGAACTCACCGAAAATGTAGATCTGTCTTCGAGAATAAACATTCTTTGTGTGGAGATTCATTTCCGGTGGTCATTTCCAATGTCGAGATTAGTACCAGAAAATCTTCAAATTTCGAAACATTACTTCATGCCATTGAGACTTTCTTTTTTACTTTTGAAGAACACAACAAAAAGTTTAATCCTGTGCTCGGAGAAATATGTGTTTTTAAAAAAAGTATTGCTGTATGCTTTATTACTATCTAACATGCTTAAAGTAAAATCGCTGATCTTTTTACACACTCATAATAGTCATAAAACATATTTTCATGCAACAGAACTGAAAGTATTTTTTGTAGAAAATGTATTGCTATTATGTAATTTAATTTGAATACACATTGTCTTTTATGCTACATTGTTACATAACTACAAAGAGTAAGTAGGAAGGGTAGATATACTCCAGAAGCAGGGCTTAAGGTTGACTGATCGGATTTTAATTTGGGTAGCACTCTGAAGCAACACGGGTGGCTATTGGAGACGGACCTCGTAATTTTGAACCATTGTTAAGTAACAACGAGGAGTTGTCCCACCCTCTCAAAATTCTGTGTGCCATGCCAGCTGGAGTACTTTGAATTTCGATAGATTTACAACTCATTTACACTGCGAGTCTTCAATATCGCTGACTCGGAAACTCCGGCCATGAGTTTGTGACTATGACCTCTTGGTTACCATGGCCTCGTGGGTGACAAAGCTTAAAAGTGGACAACCAGTCTATTCTTTGCAAGAATGTGTTGGAAAGCACCCTATGAAGTAAAAGGTGTTGTATCGTCAGGTCATATGACACAGAAAGTACCTTCATTAAGGTGAGTCTGGAAATCAGGGATCGCTTTAAGACTGGGCCTCTACGCAAAAGTAAGTCCTACCTGCGACCCTTTAAAGTAGACTGTATATAGCATGCATTGTACAATTACGTACAAACGGTAAACCATAACAAATGAATGTGCCTGACTCACAATTTCAAAAACCTAGTTTCAAACAAATTAGACCAACTGCGACCTTCCGAGTGAGTAATCATGAAGTATGATAGTAGGCCTTGGTCTAGACTTAAACTGAACATAATAAAGCAGTCTTATTACTGTTGCTGTTTGCATATTGTTCGAAATTCCCAATATTTCGGAGAAAATATACTAGAATAGCATTTGATGATTGAAATTATTCGGATCATGATCCTATTGAGGATGATTCAAGAATGATATGAGGCTTTTCTAACCCCAAGGCCGAGGCCCTGGGCCCGGGCCTATGCCTTAAAAATGCCTACTGGTAGTGGGTCCCACTCCGTTAAAGGTATGCCATACATGTGTAAGAAGGTAAAGTCTCAAGTTCTACCGTTTTTAGAGTTCCACTGTTAATTCGTAGCGTATGTTAGTTTGCAGAACAGAAGTTGGTATTCGGTCATGTGGAGGGGTTTTTCCTGTAGTTAGAATGTTTCTCACAGTTCTTTTTTTTTTAAATTCATTTTTTAGAGTCAATATCCCCGTTTACCAACTAAAAATTCATTTAAATTATGTCACTGGAAAAAGAAAGGTAAGACAGAGGAGACTAGCATAAATATCAGTTTCTTTTACAAAATCAATAAAAAAAATTTAAAAAAAAAAAACCCGAAACGTCCAACAAGAGTTTAATGATTGGTAAGCTGTTTCATTAATACGATCTTAGTCCAGTCGCGAATGGTTGCGTCGCTATGTAATTTTCCAGAAAAATACTGACAATATTGAACAGTAGCCTCTTTAAAATCGAAATTTACAGCATCTGATATTGAATGCTGATATTTTATTTGTGCAGAGAATGTTCTAAACTTCCATAAAAGCATTTAAAAGACATGAATATCTTCACTCAGTCACGATATGAGAAAGTAATCTTTTTAGGTATAGAATAACAAATAAAAGAACATTGAAAGTACCATTGGTTGGCACTCACATAATGACCCTTCCACTCTTGATAATAATAAATGAAAATGTTTCTGTGATAAGTTGTGGCAAAGTGTGGAATGTTGTTTTAGTTTCACCAACAGACATATTCTTGAGGACAGCACATTTATTTACTATGAACATGAAAATTTTTAAAATCAAAGGACCCACGCGGGTAATATTTCAAAATGTGTGGCCACCGACCTAACGCGCCGGTGCCGAAAAGCTCTCTCTTCTATACTAAAAGAACACATTCTTCCCGGAGGGGAGCACAGTGCGCCTCCTGGTGAAGGGAGGAAACACTACAGTTTCCTTCGTATATTTTAATCTAAATTTTTCTAAAGTTTAGAAGAACAAAGATTAAAATACTCTTCAGAAGCACTGGTTGAATGCACCCCACCTCCTCTATATACAACGGCGGAAAAAATCCCTATCTCTGATTACTTGAAAATAAGAGTTCAGAGGAGAGGCTTTCTTAATCGAATCTCTTACTTTAACGTTCTCTATATAATTTAACGGGAGTGTCATCAATTCTAACGAATTATAGAATTTTTTCGAAGGCCTCAGCATGCAACACAATGCGATATAACTTCAATTAAACGTTTTGTTCAACTTCTCTCGATGGCACAAACATTATTCATGCATTTATCTTCCATTAATTTGTTTTGAAAAACTCTGCACCTATTGTATGCGGTGAGGGTGTTTACGGTCGGGAAATATAATAGCCTTGTTATTTCTGCGATCGTAATCTTTGACGTGAAGAATATTCAAAGTATTTTGATGGTATTAAATTCGAACCGCGCGTAAAATCTTGAAATTCTGCTTACCTTTCCTTTCCTTGGAGAACCTTTTAAATTCTAAGAAGGTGGGAGAGGATAATCACCGTTTTAAGGGCCAATTTATTTGTTTGTAATTTACTGTTCCCATATATTCCTCAAAACATCCCTTTATTATAACAGTTAAAAAAATGCATGAAAAAATTGAAATATGTAAATAAAAGTTATTATGAAGCTTAGCTTATCTTCAGAAGTTTAGTGAAGATTCAAACTAAGCTTAGAGCAGAAAGGGTTATTATATCGAAGAAGGAGAGCTGTAGTTGATATGTATGTCCCTTCTTATGTTTGACTGCTCTATAAGTTATTACGCCGCTGTTTACGTTTCCAACATTAACTCCGTTGATTAGTTGTTCTATGAAACTGGAATTTACAGCATGTGCTTTTTATTTTTGAGATTTCGTTTGTACAGAATCTGCTGGACTTTTATTAAATATGTTTGTGCATAGCACGACTAAAGTTTAAATCTAAGAATTATAAAAATTCTGTTAAAATATATATTCTATATAATTCATATTTAAATGTATCTTACTTTTATCCGTTGAATTTTTTATTAAGCTTAAATAGGTAATTTTCAGTTCAAAGTTTATGCTCTTTCTTTTGATTGTACAACCCAGTTTCTTGTACAAAACAGGTTTTGTATTACACATTCATTCTCTTGCGAAACAAAATCATCCTACATTAAATTTGTTTATAATTTTTGACATGTTAACTTTTTTTTCGGAAACTAGAGGCTTAACAAATTTTTATGTCTAAATTATCAGTAGTCGATTTTGAAGCTAGTTAAATGAAAATATATAGCTCTAAAAATGTGTTCGGAAGAGAGTGTTCGCATTCTACAGCAACACAACGGCGAATGGCGACGGACCTCGTAATTTTGAAAATCAGTTAAATGACGAGAATGACACCCGGGGTGGTCTACCACTCTTCAAACTACCACATTACGCTAACGGAAGGACATTGAGCCTCGACAGATTTGACGTGCATCAGCGCCTCTAAGTGATGGATCTTCAGTGGCACATCACTCAAACTCATGACACGCCGGCCACGAGCTCCTGACCATTAGCCATGAGGTACCGTGGCCACAAGATGTGTGCGGACTTAAAATTATGCAAATTATAATCATCGTCGAAGAATGAAGGATTTGACGAAAATCTTTAGAAGAGCTTGCTTTTTTTCCAAAAATTCACATAATTTTTTTCCCAATGGGTTGTATATTAGTAACTAAACTTTTGCAGACACGACAAGTCCCCAAATGTTGAGAGCCATTTCAGAAGTGGCACCATCTAGTGGCGTCTCGTTACGAAATTTGGACAGTTAATCTAATTTAATTCAAGATGTCGTCAGAGGCTAAATGTTGCTGTAATTTAATTTTGCCGAGAGTACCCGAGCCAAATTCAGTGGGCTACGGTAGCCCAGTGATCAAGGTATCGGATCATGGCAGGCATGTCATGTGCCAGCTCAGGTGTCGTCCACTTCACTTCACCATGATTCAAAATTACGTGGTCCATCGCCAAAGGCCTCGTGGAGCTGAACAGTGCGACGTTAATATTCACTCACTCACGCAGAGCCAAATTGATCAAGAGATCTTGAACATGCCACATAATCATATGACATGCATGCCTTCGATTTTCACATCCAGAAAACGTATCGACTCCAGCCTGGATCGAACCCGCAACCTTAGGTTTACGAAGCGGGCACGCTACCTCTAAGTCACCGGAGCAGACAAACAAACTTCAAATAGTAAAAATGAATTTCATTACATTTTATAAGGAAATTGGGAAAATCATATAAGATCAGAACTTCTGCATAATATTTTTTCAAAGAATAATTTTTACTTAATACATTTCTTCCACTTCTTTACTGGCACGGTAGCCCGGTTTTAAGCCCTAGCCTTCTTCAAAATTCCGGCCTATGGCCAAGGCTTTGTGTTTGTCACTTCAATAGTTCTTGTCTTTTTCCTGGCAGTCAACCTGCTTAAATTTAGGTGTCCCTCTTTTTCGGGTACCGAATGAACTTGTTTTATTTGGAATTATTTAAATAAAAATACATGGACACTTCGCTTATTGTATTCCTCTCGGCGAAATTTCTTATTTATGAAAAATTGTGTTTGCTATATATTGAAACTAAAATTTATGAATAGCAGTGTAAAAGCACATCCTGATAATTTTGTTATGATTTAGTTCGAAACAAAGGCAATGGCAATGACACGTAAGAAACTAGAATATTGTTGAGCATGAAGATATACCATTGTTTCCTGTTAAAGGAAAGTGAGACTGCTACAATTTCGTTGCAATATCAAACAAAGACCTTGACTGAGTTTTCGCGCTTCCATGAACAAGACGACAGTTCTCCAATGACTAATCTCTGTGTTGAGGAACAATTTAACGGCGATAAAAATGCTAAATACAAAACCACTCTTTTCCTTTAAAATTTTTCTTTGTTGCATTTCCTTCCTCAATGGACAGATGGGCGACAACTCGCACCCTGATAAGGGTTGTCACAGCTCATTCTGTCTCCTTGAAACGATGAATGTTTGTTGTGGAGCGTTTTTTACTTCTCTTCTGGTTCCCCAGTGGACTGATTTCTTGATTGAAAAATTAATTTTCCCCAGAAATTGTCCCCTTTTTCTTCGCATTTCGAAGAAAAACTTCATAAACACAAAGAAAGAGAGTAACAAAAAGTAGGAAAAATATCAAGAAACACGCTATCCAATTAGCTCGAGTCAAAATGGCTATCCACTTACAGTTGTAGTATCTCTTGATTGCCACGGTGAAAAACAAAAACGATACCAGTTGCAACCGGAAGTGCGAGTTTAACAAGCTACCCGACCACGCTAGCGAAAAACGAGAAAATTTTTTCGAAATATGAGGGTTTGTTTTCATCGTTGAATCTAGTTACCTTGATCCGAAATCAATTCTTTCGTGGGCAACTCCGCTGATTCAACAGAAAGGCGCGTTGTGTGTTGAGGGTATAGCAAACTTAATTATTAAATATGTTACATAAGTACTTTCAACGCATCGTTTTCAAAATTAAACTTATCTATAAGAAAAATGAGTCACTTCCCATCATTCCCGGAAATCCCGTGGTAGACCCAATTTATTTTTGTAACCTATTACACATCGATGTTTTATTTCGAATGAAAATATATTTCGCCTTAAAGCTGAGATATATTATTGTTCATATGTTTAAGTATTTTGATAAATTCGATTTCAACAATGAGAGAAATAAAATTATATTTCAGGAAAACAATAGTTTATTCTATGGAAAATTTTGTGGTCCGGTTAGCCTAGTTATGGTCAGGGGCTTGTGGCTGCCCTGTCATGAGTTCGAGCCCTAGTGCCACTGAACTCTGCCGTGCAGAGGAGGCCGATGCACGTTATATTTGTCGAGGCTCAAAGTCCTCTCGCTAGCGTGGTGTGGAGTAAACGAGTGAAAATTTACGTCGTACTGTAGGTCTGCAAGAGAGTTATTGGCAACGGATCTCGTAATTTTGAACCATGGTTAAGTAACAAAAACGATACCTGAGCTGGAACCTCTCACCTAACTTCCACATCACACCAATGGGGATGTTTGAGCCTCGACATATTTAAAATGTATCGTCCCCATCTTCACGACGGGTCTTCAGTGGTACCAGGCTCGAACTTATGAATACCTGCCACACAGTGCAGGTTTATACATTGGGCGTCCATATAAGCTGAACTTAACCGGATCCAAGAGTTCCCCCCTCGCTTGGATCCGCCAGTGCCAAGGGGGCTCTGCACCCAGGGCCCGAAATGAACTGAAACCGGCACTGCTGCCCCGAGTCCGTGACCTTGACCACTAGGTTACCGCGGCTACTAATATTTCTCCAGAGAGAGAGACAGATATAGAATTATATAATGTCACACTATAAAGTAACACGAGCCCTATTGTCAACCAACCACGTAATTTTGAACCTCGGTCTAATGACGAGGATGATATTTCAGATAGCATCTATTCTCCAAACTACCACACCACCGGGAGAACATTGAGCTTCGACCGATTTATCGTGCTTCGGCCCCCATTACACGGTGGGTCTGCAGGACTTGAAACCGCGACGCTACGACCACGAGTTCGTGACTGTAACCACTAGGCTGCCGCGGCCACTTAATACTTCTCGAAGAACATTCCAAATTCGCACAGCAGAGTAAATTAAATGGAAGCATGCGAAGACTTTTTCCAATTTTTTAGAATTTGCATGAAATAACGTTACTTAAAGGTATATAAAATAACAATATATTAACAATGTAAAGCTTTGTTTAATAAGTAAATACCATTCCATTACAAGAAAGTAACAAGAGGAAAAAAAGGGAAATTTATCTCAATTTTATATATATATATATATATATATATATATATATATATATATATAACTAAGTTTGGTAAGCTTTGAATTGGTTGGTTGTCAAAAATGTAAATTTGCTAGACTCTAATTTGGTTAATTATCAAAAATGTGTAAGATGTTGAAGATGTGTGTGGAAAAGATGTAAACTGTGATATGAGTGTTATGATATAATCTTCACAGCAAGACCGCTAACATGCTGACTTTGAAATCCTATTGTTGTGGTGGATTTGGAACTATAAGTAGCAAGACGATTAATATATTTGTGATGCATATAAGTTCTTAAGAAGTTAAAAGGGTATTCATGATCTAAACAACATTGAAAAAATTTTTGATATTATTGAATTTATCTATTTTGTATATTATATATATATATACATTATATAATAAGTTTACTAAAGGCAATTACTGATTAGCGCAAAAAAGAAGCCGCGAGAATTTTGATGACGGGTAATTTCTTTATATGAAGGAAATGCTGATATGGCATAAAATGCCGCTAACATATTTGTCGAACTTATAACATTCGAGACATTTATAGGGGAATTAATTGTCCCGAGTTGAGAGAATTTTGGAACAATTAAAGAGGGAGAGGCGCCGAACGGGTCTAACCGTCAAGTGGCCCGTGCAGAGAAAACTGCATACTTGTGGCTGCCAACAGAAAAAAAAAGTCGTATTTTGTATTAAGTTACGCTGGAAAGAATTTCTTGAAGGGCAGACTACTTCTAACTTGAAAGCATACTCTCAAAAATTGAGAATTTATGTCTGGATTGTGATGAAAACAACATATAAGAAACCATTTTTTTTAGCTTTAAAGTTGAATTTTTTCTGTGTGTATCTTTTGAGAATTAGAGGGTTAACTCTGTTTGAAATCTTCGGAATTTTATGAGGCAACATTCGAACATCTACACTAGCGGGTCAGCATACCAAGGCTCTTTCCATAGACGATTGCGGCTCTTCAGACTTCTGCCTCTATGTATCTTTAAAAACAATTATATTTACAA
>BMAV01000317.1:87712-127665 GCA_019973955.1 Trichonephila inaurata madagascariensis
CGTAATGGTTCAATGAATATGAGTTCGAGACCTCTCGAAATAATCTTGTAAAACAATGCAGCCCTCTCGTATGAAATTCAATTGGTAAGCGACACAACACTCAATAAGTCCCGGACCTAACTAATAAAACACCAACTTTTAGGCAAAATTGAACTTTATTTATCGAGATACTCCCCTTCAAGAGTGATACATTCAGCCCAGTTCTCTTCGAACTTTTAATATCTTTTTCGTAGAACGATTTGTCTTTACTCTCGAAATAGGCCCCTGTTTCATCAATCCCTTCTTCATTTGAGCCAAACCTCTTTCCCTGTATCATTCTTTTAAGGTCTGAAAATAGCCAGTAGTTACTGGGGGCTAGATCTTGACTGTACGGTGGGTGGGAAATTAATTCGAAACACAATTCGTGCAATTTGACCACTGTTTTCATGGACTTGTGGCACGGAGTGCTTTGTGAAACAGCCCTTTTTTCTTTTGCTTTTGAGGACGTTTTTTCTTTATTTTTTCATTCAGTTTGTGACGGGGCTTTATCGCACCTTCTACTGAAACCCTCTTGGGAAATCTTTGGGGCCAGAATGGCAATTTTTTTCCAACCAACTCAAGAAGAGAACACGATTATGCAGATTAGGAATGTGAATATATTGGCGCTTTTTTTAGTATTCGCTTGAAGTGCTAGGGGAGTTCTATGAGTGCTAAGTGAGTTCTAAGTGGAGGCCTTAGAAGGCGGTAGTTCTAAGAAGGAGAGTTCTAAGTGGGTTCGAAACCAGAAGTTTGCCCATTTGCCGGATCAAGTTGGATACAGTATTATAGTGACGATATAAGGACTGGTAGCTGTATGCCATGGAATATCGGTAAGATAGATTATATTAACTACAGTACTAGAGCGGATTCTAGTAAATTAAGGAATAATCTATAAATATAGATTCGGGGGCTTAATGCGCTATTTGTTAGAATTGTAGTTTATGTCATATCACTTCTGATAATTAGCCTCCTAGACTTGTGTTGCTTTGCTTAATATAAATTGAGATAATAATAAACTAGTTTTATTATGGAAGCTGTTAGTGGTCAATCTTTTATCCCCTCAAACTTAGGTCGCGTGGATGATGAAGAGATGATACCCACAGCCCGTGGGCTATCACAAGTTTATCCAGTAACGCCAAGTAATATTCACACTTCATTGTTTTGCCTTTCTCAAAGTAGTCAATAAACAAAAATTCTATGTGCATCCCAAAATACGGACACCATGATCTTGATAGCTGACATTCGAGTCTTTGGTCACTTTGAACCGACTGCTGTCCACTCAGCTGACGATCTTTTTGATTCAGGCGTGTAGTAATGGATCTATGTTTCATCCATTGTTACATATATAAGTACAAAATCCTGTTTATTTCGCTTAAACAGCTCCAAATAACGCTCTGAATCGTCGATGCGTTGTTGTTTTTGAGCAACAGTGAGCAAACGTGGCAGCCCCTTTGAACACAACTTTCTCATTGACAAATGATCGTGTAAAGTAGTGAATACATTACCTACTGATACCTTTAAATTCTTTGCTATCACACGCAACTTCAATTTACGCGATCGGCTAAAACTATTTTATGAACTTTTTGATATTTTTTAGAACAACTGCAAAATTTGGGTGACCTGAGAGTTCAGCGTCGTTTGTGTCTGTGCGACCACGTTTTAAGTCAGCATACCACCACTTAATCGTTGTTGGCGATGGAGAAGAGTCCGAATAACACTTATCAAGCCATTGTTTTGCTTGAACAGTGTTTTTTCCATCAAAAAGCAACGTTTCATTAACACACGAGATTCTTTTCCATCCATGGTTTCTAAACAAACAAAAGTTGATTCACCAAAATTACTGTAACGTTTCAACTAAACAAGATACTATCACGAAATTTTGACACGTTCCGTTTGAAAGCTACAGTTACAGTTAATATCTTTATGTGGGATTTGGAGTATAATAAAGGCTATTATATATCCCACCGTTTGAAAGTTAATAAATACTACTAGATTAGACTTAGGAAAGTTAGAAGATAGCGCCATCTACATGTTAGACCCGGCACTTATTGAGGGATGTGTTAAATTCCTCATAGGCAGTGATGTGGATGCGTAAAAAGAAAGAACATGAATGTTTATTAATGTTGCACTTTGAAGCTACACGAGAGTTATTGGCTACAGACTTCGTAATATTGAACCGCGGTCAAGTAACGAGGTTGATGCTTCACCTGATAGATTTACCGTACATTAGCTCCTTTACAAGGTGGCTGTTTAGTAGCACCAGGGCTCAAATCCATGACTCGACAGATACTACGGTACCACGAGTTCGCGATCATGGCTACCACGGCCACTGTAAAAAAAAAAAAAAAACAAACAGATAGCGGTTCAAATATCGCATTCGTTATTGGTTTTTGGCTTACATCGACGTGGTTCTACTGCCAGCAGAAAATTGTCTAGTCCTGACAGGATGCTAATGCAATCGTATTCACAAGGAGAGTAGGGGCTCGAGACCCTTCAATATAGACCAACAGATTTTTAATTTTTACCGTAGAGATTATACCTCTCTCCGCTTTTTCTTCTATGTGTTTTTAGAATGTAACTCCACCACATAAGAGAGCCCACATAAGTTTGTGTACGTTATCGTTCTAAACAAAAACAAAATTAGATCAAAGAATTTAAATTTTATTAGACTATATTTATACTATATATTAGACTATATTTATACTATACTTTATTAGACTATATATATATATATATTGGTCATTACAAAGCTTTTTTCTGAAAAATCACAAAAACAATAGTGATTATTTATTTGGGTGGATCCAATTTTTTTCTTATACCAAATATTTTAAGCTATCTTAAATATAGCGTCAATATATGTGTATTAAATATTTTTAAATTTATATATTTTTTGTGCCCTTGTCGAGCCTGACATTTTAATCTTTCTTAGAACTATTTCCTTTATAATTTAGGTCCTTTACTATTTTCATTTCTTTATATTAAAGATCTATGGACAGTGGCGTCATGGAGAATATTAGGGCCCCCTGCAAACTCAAGTTTTGGGCCCCAAATCCAAATATGTACTTTGGGCCCCCTTGAGTCTCTGGGTCCCCCCCACAGTGCGGGGGTGTAAGTTACGCCACTGCCTATGGGCATGCTTTTATAAATATCTATCCTTTTGTTGTTAATGTCACATATGGTAAAACATACAGAGCTGTTTGTTAAACATAAAATACCTATTTCTTATACATTGGCGTAGCTAATTCTGAGTGGGCCTTGTATCAAAATTCCTTCGGGGCCCTTTTTTAGATATGAGAACCCTGTTAGTGGGACTGTAGTTACACAAGTTGGGGACCCTGTTGCTTGGGGACCCCCGTATCATTGATACGGCAGATACGGCGGTAGCTACGCCCCTGTTCTTATAGAAACTGTTCCTTTAAGTAAAATAGTATCATCTTATTTCTGTGTATTTAGTTATTATTTCATAGCTACTGTTAAAATCAAAAACCTGACAAAATTTTTCCTATCTACTTTTTATTTTAGTTTTAAATACAATTTAAGTTTAGAGCATTTATAAAAGTTTCTGCTTTAATTTTTGCCCTATTTCTAGGCCTGTTGAATTTTTTTTTTTTTTGATGTTACAAAGCCTTCACACACATCAGCAGTGGAAATTTGAAATCTGTGGAAACTGTTCCCATCCAAAATATCTTGTCTCGAAAAAGATTAGCGCAAAATAGTTAGTTGAAAACTAAATATACACTACCGAAAAATTAATTAAATGACAAAACAAATATTTTTTTTGTTTGTCATGGCTAAAGAAAACGAAAAAAATATATTATCACTTCTCTTCACTTCTTCTAATGCAACAATAGCTTTTCGTCATTTATCATTTAGCGCCGGTGATTTCCTAAGCTGTAACGAAAAATGTGCAACCACTGCAACTGCAATCGAGTTTCGGTGGTAGAACAATAAATGTATCCCGCATAAGAAGTGGGCAAAAGACACGAAAGGCATTTCCCTTTTATAATAATAATAACAACATTTGGTCCAGGATGCCTTTCTTCATAACAGGTCTTTCAGGGTTTGCCCAACAGCATTACAACGGCCAGCGATGTATAACGTATAGGGGTCACCTCTGCAGAACACGGGAGAGAGGTTTACTACCTTTTCACCTATGGAATACTTTTTTCCCCCACTCCTATGCTATAAAAAAGTCGACGGTTTTTTTTCCCTTCCCCTTTTTTTTTTCTCTTTCATTCTGGAAATATGACTACAGGCGCCGGTGAAATGAAATATAAAGAGGGTCCATTTGTTAAACTTTATTTTTTATTTATTTTTTTTATTTTTTGGTAGATCTCAAAGAGGGTGAGTGGGGAATAAGTCCACAAAAGAGCAGCTGAATTGAGAAGTGATCACACGTTTCCTTTATGCATCAGGTTGTAGCTTTTTAAAATTTAAATAAAAACTGTAGACTATGTATTCATGATAGTATTTTCCCCGCATTTAATACTAATTCTATTATTTATATAGACAGGGGAAGAGAGTTAGTTTCTAGAAAGGACAAAGAGCATCGAGATTTTCAGAAACATTTGGATAAATAATAGCATTTTACTATCTTAGACGCGCTATCTGCGTACGATGTCCCGTAAAATCCGGCGTATAATGCGCACTTTTAACACACAAAAAAAGATCGAAGTATACAGGTGTGCGTTATACGTCGGATATAAAAATGAGAGTTTTAAAAATGAGAAAAGCACAGATGAGAATAAAAACAATTAGAGATTTCTATATAGATCAAAATACTATTTATTTGAAAGAAACGACATTACTTATGAACTGAAGGGGTTGTAGTTCTAGAAGTATACAATTTTTTCAAAAGTTTGGGATAGTATCTCGAATAATTGAATTCAAAACATAAGAGTATTGCACACGTACATTTCAGGTTTCTTCATAAAAAAGAGGTTCCGCATTATGCGACGAATATACCTAAAAATCAAAAAATGCAGCTTGAAAGTATAGGTGCGTGTTATATACCGTTGCGCGCATTACCCGCCGGATTTTACGGTAAATACTAGTAGTACAATCTCTGGGGTGAGTGAATATTAACGTCGCACTGTGTTCAGCTACAGCTTTTTATATTATTTTCTTAAAATATAATTACAAGAATTTCTTCCAGTAAAACTATAACATATTATTTTCACTTCATGCGTGCATAGAGGTTTTTTAACAATACAAATAATTATTTAATAATTATTTACAAAAGTTTTCTACAAATTGAATAACATTTCGGCTGAATCGGGATTTTACCGAAACTCACACGCGTGCTATATTGGGAAAATTAAATTAGAACATACTTAATACATTAAGAAATGGGTAAGTGTGAATATAATTAATAAATAATGAGAAGGAAATGTGAATCAATTTATACAGAATTATACCAAAATATTTAAATTGAAAGCGCCCCTAAATAGAATTTTTATGTGGATGTTCGACTTTTTTCTGATTTGATTTCGAAAAGGTTCTTTAAATAAAATAGAATTACTTAAAAAAATCAACTTGCTATATACATAAAAAGAAGTGAATCTGAAATTGGCTGATTTATGTGGGAAAAGTACATTAAATCGCAGCTCTTTCAGCGTTATATATTAATAACTAATAACTTGGTATAAACTTGAGAGAAAATATCAACAAGAAGATAAAGTTAAAATTGTAGATTTAAAAAATAAAAATAAAAAAATTCTGCGCTTATAGTACTAAATTCTTTTGTATCTGAACTTAAACGCAACAAAAAAATCCTTTTCCATAAGATTATTTTCCCTTTTTCAATAGTAGAAACTTCTAGGATAGTCAAATATTTCTAAATTGGATTAGCAAAATATTTTTATATACAAATAATTTTGAATACAACTTCCATGTTTACCTTTTACTCGAAAATATAGGAAATAATTTATTTTCTTGTCACATTTTCTCTCTAATGAGAGAAAATATTACGCACACAGTTGAATTGTGGCTGATTCCTGAAATAAATTTACCTAAGTCAAAAATTGTACCTAACGATAATAACTCTGGACCCCCCCCCCAAAAAAAAGAGATAAGGGTTGCTTTTAAAGTTCTGAATTCAATATCAGTCCACGTGTATTTTCTTGGTCAAACTTCTAAGTGTCCAAGAATCGAATATAACAAACGGTAAGTACATTGATTAGTTTCTTTTAATCCTAAAAAATTATTCACAATCTCTTAATATGAAAAATATAACAAATAATAGTTTCTGAGAAAAACAGTAGACAACTACATATAAAAGAGAAGAGGACGAGAGATGCTAAATTAATTAATATTTAATGTAACTCCATTCTAGTCGCAACTTAATCACAGTCATCTGCTAAAAAATAGTGCTTCCACAATTCTTCATCGAAGCATAAAATCAACTTAAAATATCTCCCTCTTTCACCACTTCTCTCGATTGCTTCTGAGAAGATCCTTATATATTAGGTTGGGGAAAAAGAAATCTATTATTTTTGCATGAAATTCAAGACTTTGTTTAACATGTTTCGGATTGTCGATTTAGGTCAAATATGTACCGTTTTGTTGTATAATTTGTTGCTATTTTAAAGGTAGCTTCATAATGCCTCTCTCATAGAAGCCTTGGTCCTTATTGACGAAAAACTCTAGTAATTGATTTTCACAATTTTCTCTTGATGTCAATTTCTTATCCCTCAAGAAGTTTTGCAATGCGAGAAAAAGGTGGTAATCGCTTGATGCCAGGTTTGGACTATATGGTGGATGCATTAAAACTTCCCAACCAAGCTCTCGGAGATTCTGGCGAGTCACTACAAACGTGTGTGACCTGGCGTTGTCCTGATGGAACACAACACCCTTTCTGTTGGCCAATTCTGGTCGTTTCTGGTCAATTGCTAGCTTCAAACAGTCCAGTTGTTGACAGTAGAGATCTGAATTAAGTGTTTGGCCAAACGGAAGCAATTCGTAATAAATGATTCCTTTCTAGTCCCACCAAATACACAGTAGAACCTTCCTGGCCGTTAGTCCTGGTTTGGCCACCGTTTGAGCTGCTTCACCGCTCTTTGACCACGATCGTTTTCGCACAATGTTGTCGTATGTGACCCATTTCTCATCCCCAGTTACCATCCGTTTCAGAAATGGGTCGATTTCATTCCGTTTGGTCAAGGCTTCGCTGATGGAAATTCGATCCATCATGTTTTTTTTTTTGGTGTTAATTGGTGTGGCACCCAAACATCGAGCTTCTTTTTGAATTCAACTTTGCGCAAATGGTATAAAACTGTTTTACAATCAATCTTTAGCTCCTGGGCGATGCTACGACTATTAACATGCTCGTCAACTTCGATTATTTCCATGATTTTATCGATATTTTTGACGATGGGCCTGTCTATGCGAGGTGCTTCTTTAACATCAAAAATGCCTGAATGGAATCGACGAAACCAAAATTGCACGTAATTAGCTGTTACAATATCGGCACCATAAACCCCATTCGCAATTTCAGCCACCTGGCTTGCATTTTCGCCTTTATCAAAGAAAAAATGTAAAAAGAACCGCATTTTCCCTTTGTTGACTTCCATTTTTAACACCCTGTAACTCACAACTGAATGAACCAAACAAAGAACAGGTAAAGAATTTTTTTAGTGTGAAATGTCACCTTGACAACGAACATAAATTTGAAATTCTTTGAACGATACTTCACGAGATATCGACACTACAGCCATCTACCGAAAAAATAATGGATTTCTTTTTCCCCAACCTAATATAAAACTAAAATATGCAATTCACTTCATTTGTAACACATTTTCACAAGCCAATTTTACGAAATAAATCATATCCCTGGTAGAGAAGCAGAATCGAATGGACAAAGTAAAATCGTATTAAATGATATAATGAAACATAAGAGAAACCTCGCACGATTTATAAAAGCCTCCGACATAAAATAAAAGTAGGTACCCAATGTAATTTTCGATAATCAAGCATGTAGAGACATCGTATTTGGAAGGAAAATTAGTTTTAAGCCACGATTAAAGATTGTGTGTGTGCATCCAACATAAAAGATCGTGATTGACGAATACGCTGAAGAAAAGTTTGAAAATTGCAGCTCTAATGTTTCAAAGGAGTGTAAGAAAATAGCACAGAAATTACTTTTTAAGCAGACATGAGTTATTAGAATTCAGGAAAAAGGTTAAAAAAAAATAATGCTATACGAAAGAGGATGAAATGCAACCAAAGAAATGCGAAACCTGAAAATAGGATTAGCATCCGAAGGGGTAGGCAGTGTATAACTTCGTGTGTGGCTGCTTAGTTTATATTTCAAAAAATAGCTGTGCAAAGCAATAAAAAAACACAAAGTCAGCTTTCAAAAGAGCTGAAAGAAGTTGCACAGATATATTATATACGGACTGTATGCGCCGTCTTTTTCAAAGAAAACTTTTTTTTATTATTTTTTCTCTCTGGATTTAAAACACTTCCCTCTACTGAAGCAAAATTGTTTTCTTAGCCTTTTTCCATATTTCCTCCCAGTCGTGTTGAGTCAATCGTTCTCCAAGGAGCTCTGAACAAAATATATTGTATATGTTATGGGAAATTCGATTAGAAAAATTTACTGAATTATATTTGAAGAACATCACTTATAAAAGAAAATATTACTCTCTATCAAATCAAAAAAAGAAAAGATTTAAAATAGGTTAAAAAATTGATAATTTTCATATTAACAGTCACACAAACTATTTTTGTAAAATAATTTGTTCCCCATAAACTTCTAACTCGTATAATTACACTTCTCCAAATTATTCCATTTGAAAACTTTTTTAGAAAGCCAATTTATTTTAAGAAATTAAACTCAATTTTTTTTAATATTTTCAATAATTAATCTACAAGATCTTAAACATTTTCATTCAGTTCTTTAAAATTTTTATAAATTGTATGCATACATTTCGATGACTTTCACATTTTCTTGAATTAATTTGTTTTGAGAATGTAAAGAATAATATTGTATAAACATCACGTTAATGTATTAAAAGCAGTGTAGAAATTAATATTTATTTAACAATAAGAAAATGTTTTTATTTGATATATTTCTTTCAACTATTTTTATATTTAAAAAAAATGTAAACTTTTGCCCATTCGGATGGTTTTTACAAAAAAATAACAAAAATTACCAATTTTTTTTTTTTTTTTTGTAATTATTACAGGAATAAATTAAAATTTATGGTCGTCTGATTTCTGTACTTTTCATAATGTCAAATGAAGACATATAGCAGTAATAACAACTAAATAGAAATTCTTAAAAGACCAAATGTAATTAGGCTCAAAGCTTCCAACTGAGTGCATAAATACATGAAAATAAAAGCAAAAAACTCAGAGGAAAATTTAACTACATTTATTTCAATGTAATCCGTGATAAAACAAAAACTACTGTCCGTGAAGCCTTTTAAATTTAATCAAATACAGATTTTATACATATATAAAGGGCTTTTCTAAATGTCTTGCCAAGAGCTTCGGAACTCTACTCCGCACTAAAACATATTAATTTAAAATATTTAATTGGCAATATCTGTGCATGAAATTGAATTCTTTATCTTATTCCCATCTCCCTCCAGCCACGTTGCCATAACAACCCAATTTGCTAAAGTACAAATTCCATTCTTTTTGCGAGAACCGGCAGGTTTAAATTAAATTTCCGTACAAATGAATGGCAATGGATATATCTGCAAGCGATTCAGCAAACGTGACGTTTTCCAGATGAGAAAATATTAATTCTCGAGAAAAGCTCTGTTCTGTAGCGGGAACGAGAGAAACCCACTTCATAAAGAGCACTGCGATAGGAATATTGATTGGAAATACAGTTTCAGTTAATTCTCTTTCTCGGTTCAAATAGGCTTAACGCAATTCTAAAATGTGGTGGGAATCTGCAGAATTTTAATTTAAATTGCACATTCATTGGGATACTTTTGAAACTTGAAAGTAAACAGGTATTCAAAACTACCGAGATATTCTATAATTAAAATTTAAACTCTTCGGTGAAGTTCCCCTTTTTAAATTTGATTGACGATTTGCATTTAGAATATTTCTAAATTGAATTCTGAGTCCTCTTAGCTATTCATTTTGGCTACTTAGAAGCCTTTCACGTGAAACGAAAAATAAATCTTTTTAATGTGTAATATAAGAATTCTAAACAGGATCTGTTTTTTTTTTCCAATGAAAATACAAATTAAACAGAATTAAGAATGTAATAAAGATGGTTATATAAATTATTTCTCACGTTAACTTCTGTCCCTTTCAGGGTCAGAATCACTTGTACCAATAATTCATAAGACTTACATGACAAATCCAATTACATGTTTTCAGATGAAATCAAAATTGACATCAATCTTGTGTCATTTTGGTATATTCTACTTAATACTTCTATAGTTAATTAAAAATCCAGTGATTAATAATATTCCAAGATTTCCACAACAAGTTATTCAAATTATAAGATGCAAGAAAAGATGGAAAGGTGATATTAATAAGAGTTTTATTAATTTTAAACATACAGTCTGACCTTTGTATAACGAACCTCTAAATTGCGAATTTTTCTATATAGCGAACTTTTTCCTGGAACCTTCAACATTTCACGATTTTCTTCGTAAAATAACCTCTCTATAGCGAAGTGCATTTTCTATATAACGAACTTTTTCTCTTGTGATTCAATTTATTCTCTCCCTTTTTTAAAAATATTTCTAAAAAAATTTCAGGTTATTCTCTCTTTAACACATTTTAAGGTGGTCATAAATCTTGAACTAGTTTTATTAGATCCCAACGCGTCGAGAGCACCAGAGTTCTGGACGTTTCATCCAAGAAGTGCAACCTTTAATCCCCATTGCCCATTTCACTAGAAACATCGTCGATATCCTCTTTCACTCTCAGTGGAGTTGTACCATGTCCCCGTGTTCTTATTATAAAATAATGTATATTTAATATTACTTGTATGCTTAAAGTTATGAAATGTCCTTAAAATTCATTAATTTTAGTATAAAATTACTTTCTTAATATTGAAAATACAGTGAATTCTTCGACATTCTTTTTCCTTGTTTTCCTTGCAGTTTTTCTTTCTTTTTTGATGGATAAGATATATAAAATAAACATATATCAGCTTAAAAAAAGGTGTGAATAATTACTTTTTTTAATATATAGTGTTTATGAATGTAAAATTTGTTTTATGTGGTTTATAAAGTATATTAAAAGATGAACCTCGATATAAAGAATTTTCCATAGAACGAATTTTTTTCCGGGATTTAGCGACTTCGTTATATAGAGGTCTGACTGTAGTTTATGTACAATAGGAAAGATTATATTGTATAGTACAAAATAGGAAAGATTATATCATCATCATATCCAGCAAGACAGCCCCTCGCGGACCAGTGCCTTCCTTTGAAGTCTCCTCCACACAGTGACCTCTCATTCACCTTCGTTCTCTCTCTCTCTCCAAGTTTTCTCATTTATAGTCTTAATGCCTCATTCCACTGAGTCTGTCCATCTCAGCCTTGGTCTTCCACGCTTCCGAATCTCAGTGACTTTGAACTGTCCAACAACATTATTATCTGACATTCGAATTATATGGGCTATCCAATTCATTCTATTTATTTTCATGTGTTTAATGGTGTGTCTCAGATTGTTTATAAAATCTATATAATTCAAAATTATATCTTGGAAAAATTGTTTAGTATATTACAAAATAGGAAAGATTGGACGGTATAAAATCATTTGCAATTTTTTTTTTTTACTTATGTTTGTTTACACTTTTAACAAATGCGTATTTTTTTTAAATAAAGGTTCTAAATACAGAAACAAATTGGCAATTCGACTGATTGGCTTGAAACAAGTGATTACATCTGTCCCTCATGTGACCTTGACGTTACATGAGAATCGAACTCATTACCTACGGTATCTAAATTCTCTAAAACTAAAAATTCGCTCATTTTTCTATAGACTTTCCCTGAGCGAGCGAGAGAGTATTTGGGCTTACGGCGTAAGAGCCAAATCTGGCTAAAAAGCGCCAAATATTTGTTAAAATATAAAAACAATTGTTAAAATATCTGAATATATTGTCACAGCACAATTTCAGTTGAAATTAAAATATCAAATCAAGTATAAAAATCGTATTCTAATGATAAAAAAAATTAAATTTTGGTGGAGTAGACTCTTTTCCTGGATTGTTTTATTTCACATTAACCTAATTCACACATATGGTTTCATTTTCCTCTCTATAGCTTTATAACTTTTACTATTTATTGTAAGCAATATATATATATATATATTGTCGCCCATCCGACATAGTGGTTACCGACGCTGACTGCGGTGCCGTAGGGTCTGGATTCGAATCCCGGGTAATAAATGGATGACTTTGTTGTAATCCTTCTCTTCTTTGTGATGTGTGCTTCCCGCTTCCTTCTATGTAAACCCCCGTGTGATACTTTGCGGTGAACGGGGTTATAATGTTTTCAATAAAAAAAATTTTTTTTTTTCTTTTAGAAAAGAGTGATGAAGAGTGGTTGATTGTATATCAACATCACCTTTTGTAGCTCATGAGTGGCCGCGGTAGCCTAGTGGTCAAGGTAATGGATTCGTGGTCGGTGTGTCATGAGTTCGAGCTTAGTACCGCTGAAGACCCTCCGTGTAGGGGAGTGATGCACGTTAAATCTGTCGATGCTGAAACGTCCTCCCATTCGTGTGGTGTGGAAGAAAGAATAGGGAGGTGCCAGCTCGGGTGTCGTCCTCGTTACTTGACCGTGGTTCAAAATGACAAAGTCCGTCGTCAAAAGCCCTCGAGAAACTGAACAGTGCGATGTTAATATTCACTCACTGATTTAGTATGCAGCTCAGGAAGCTATTGACGACCGACCTGCATATTTTGAACATCGGTCAAGAGAAGAGGATAACAAATGAACTTGAACTCCAAACTTTTACATCACGCCAACGGGAGGACTTTGAGTCCCACCAAATTTAAAGTACATCACTTCCTCTAAGCTGCGATCTTTCAGTGATATCTGGACTCGAATCCACGACTCGACAGATATAAAGCCGGCCACTAGTTCGTATGCGTCCTACCATTTTATCCCGTAAATCCAATTACCCCTTTGTTCTATAGCTTTTCCCCAATACAGAAGCCTAGAATACACATCGATAACATTTCTTGAATATCTACCACCACAGAGAAATATAACTAAATTAAATGGAAAACCTCTAGCCACATGCGAAACTCTGCCCTATGTCTGGGAGGGGGGGGAAGTGCGGCGAATCTAAGAAAAGAACGGAATCTGCATCGTAAGCCGTTACAAGACGATAGATCCCTGTAACAAGATCTGACATTTCGGCGACCCCTGACATTGAAATATCTCAAAATAACGCCTATTGATTGGTGGGATAGAACGCCCCCGCATCGAATTACCAAATGAGGATTCTTTCCTCGAAATGTCAGAGGTGCACTCTTTTAGAAAAATCTTTTTGCGGGGGAAGAGGATTCCTTTTCATTCTATAAAAATTGGACTCCCCTCCACTCCATTGTACTGCTCAGAGTCGCGACGATGACGTAAATAAGCCGACTGCTGAGGACAGGACTCAAAGGAATCTCTGTACAATAGAAAACGGAGGCTGTCATCATTCCACTTCATTCCATTTACGTCTATGTGAATCTCATAAATGCATAAAATAAAACGTTGAAGGGATTTTGTCGCGAAAAACGGTTATATTAAAATAGTAGACAGTAATATATCAGAGCCGGCTCTAGCAGTTTTGCCACCCCAGATGAAAATGGAAAAGCCCCTCCCCTCTCTCTCTCTGTTTCTATAATTTAAAATAATTCAAAATTAAAGACATGATTACTTGTTATTATTTCAAACGAATGAAATGAAAGAGAAAGAATTGTCTATTGAAGCACAGGCCAGTATTTCTTCGAAAAATAGTCTACTAATGATGGGATCACAAGCGTTTGTTTTAACTTAATTTAGTAACTACATTCAAGACTAAAATAAAATATCTCCTGTGGCTCTCTATCTACCCAAACCTCTTATTATCCTTGTCCCCTTTTGGATAACTGAAACCGGACATCGTAAAGGTGAAAGGAATGCCCGTTGTGACATCACTCCGGGATGGAGAGGAAGTTGCTAGTGAAAGATTTGTAAACATACTCAATTTCATGCTTTAATATATACACCCCCCTTAAGCTCTTCAAGTTTCAACATAAAAGAAAACTATCATGAATATACAGAGTACAAAAAAAAAAACAAAAAAAGAAAAAACACGATATGTTAAATAAAATACCAAATTCACACCCAATAATATTTCAGAAAATGTATCAAGTTTTTTGTAACAAAAAAAATTTTAAGTTCGATTCAAATGCCGCCCTTAAAATTTGCCACCCCGGGCAGGGGTCCAGTTTGCCCGGCCCTTGAGCCACCCCTGGTAATATATTTTATCTTTTTAAAACGTTAAATAATAATACATAAGATAATTAATATAAAATTAATTTCTCTCTAAATCAATCAGCAGATTTCCTCTAACAGTTCCATCCAATAATGGCCGCGATAGCCGACTTTTCAGGGTCATGAACTCGTGATCTGCGAATTGAAAGCTCGAGTCTCGGTGCCACTGAAGACCCGCCAAGTGGAAGGGCTAATGTACGTTAAAACAATCGAGACACAAAGTCCTATGTTGGAATAGTGGGGTAGTTTGGAGGTGAGGGTAATATAAAATTATAGAACACATAGGACACAAATATTCAATAGCAACACCGGAGTAAGTGATAGTTTTATTACTTTATTAAAAAAGCTTGTATTTAATAGGTTATACCGCGGCAGCCGAGTGGTCAAGGTATTGAATAGTGGCTGGCCTTGTCACGAGTTCGAGCCCAGTACCACTAAAGACCCTCCGTGAAGGGGAACGATGCACGTTAAATCTGTCCAGAGCTTAAACAACCTCCCTTTCGTGTGGTGTGGAAGTTTGGAGAGGGGGTTGCTAGCTCAGAGGTCGTCCTCGTCACTTGACCCTGGTTCTAAATGATGAGGTCCGTCGCCAAAGCCCTCGTATAACTCAATAGTGTGACGTTAATATTCACTCACTTCATAATTAATAAAAATTTATTTTAGATATTTCTCAATGACTAAAAATTCTATATTATTAAATGTTAGTGGTGTTTAATACAATTTACGTTGATTAAAAAGCACTGGAACAGCGATCGTAATGGAATCTATTGAGGTTTTTTTAAGGAGAGAGAGAGAGAGAGAGAGAGATTTTGGGTAATAAATATACATCTCTATAACCATTTATAGCCGTATTTTATATTTTCCTGGATACAGTTTACAACTCCACACAACCTAACAGAATCATTTGTTCATAAAAAGTAAGATAATTGATATTTCTATTTATCTTACCAAACCAAACAAAAAAAGACTAAATCCTATCTGAATTTTCTAAAACATTTTGTCGACATCGCTGCGCCTAAGTATTTGCGTCATCCATTAGCTGCAGACAGGAGACAGAAATTTCATTTGGGTGGGGCGCACGCAACTCTTTAGGTTAACATGTTTGCCTTTTAAGTCAGAAAATGTAGTTTCTACCTTAAGGAGGGTTCGTTCTTG
Organism: Trichonephila inaurata madagascariensis; assembly: GCA_019973955.1. Taxonomy (NCBI): domain Eukaryota; kingdom Metazoa; phylum Arthropoda; class Arachnida; order Araneae; family Nephilidae; genus Trichonephila; species Trichonephila inaurata. The sequence goes on from BMAV01000317.1 coordinate 103,342, forward strand.
TTTGTGGGTGTGGGCTCCTGTTACTTCAGCTCTAAATTTATTTAAGACACATACTTTTTGCCATTTTTCGTAGCTTATGCAGAAAATTTTGATTCGTTTCATTTTATTTTTCAAATGTGGTTTTCCACACAGACTTTTTTTCTAACAGCCGTATAAAATGGTGGATGCAACTCTTAGGGTGCCAAACAATCCAAGATGGTTTCGTTGGCAGCCCTTATGACATTCTCAATGTTCCAGCAGATTGTGTGAATCGACTTGAAATTCCATGAACTCGAAATAGTTTAAATATCAGTAGAGTATTTATAGGTTTTCAATTAATCAATAACTTTCGGCATAACTTTATTAAAAATTTCAATAATACTGCTATTTTTAGACAAACACGTTGACGTCTGTAACATACTGTAAAGTACTCGTGATTAATTTGAATACCGCTCATTAAATATTATTACAGTGATTCTTCTTTGCAACACATGTAACAAATATAAATTATACAACATTTTTTTTATTTTCTTCTTAAAAATGTCTGACACACTCGGTGATTATTTCCATATATCAATGACCTTTTAGGGATGAAGAAACATTGGAATATTACAATAAACTATATATATAATGCAATAAGAGCGCGGTAATTTAACAAGAATTTCTCAAAACAGCATCTGAGAAAAATATAAGTCAGAATCAGTAGCGCGCACAAAAAATTTTCAAAGGGGAGGGGTCCAGGGTCGAAAGTCCACCATTTTGGTATCATGCTCTAATACGCCGCCCAACACTTGATTTTGTCGATTTTCGGGGGAGAAAAATATAAACTTTATTATTGAATAAATAATTAGCATTAATTAATAAAACTAATTATTAATAACAATTATTTCATTAAATTTTACGTACTATATACATAGGATTATAACCAATTGAAAAAAAATCAAGGGCTATGGGGGGGGACGTCCGGACCCCTAGGACACCTCCCTTGTGTGCGTCACTGGTCAGAATATTTATGTAAAATCAACTCTGTTTTGGACAGCGTTATGGATGTTTCTCCCTCTGTTTGCTTCTCTGCTGAAACGGTAATTCAGCCGGAAAGACCGTTTGTAAGCCAAGAGAGGGGTTGCTGTAAGAGTGACCTTGGTGACAAATTTAAGCACCAAATGTAGCGATATTTGGCGACAAAAAAAGACGCATCTAGAAAAAAAGGGTACGAAAGTCTTGGATGATTTTTTTAAAGAATAATGGAGAAACTCGTACAAAACTATTGACTGCTTATATGAGGATGATGCGCAGAAGTAACACATTTGACACAAATGGTGCGTTTCATTTGCTCTAGGCGAAATTTGTATATTGCTGAGCAAAATTAGCCCTAATAATACTCTAACTATTTATACATTTTGTACGAAATACTGAATGTTTGCATGCTGCTAGATCAACACAACTTAATTCAATAAATAAATCTCAAATATAACAGTTAAAGGGATGCGAAAAACTAAAATTCACTATTTCTTAAACATGTTATCTAATGACACGGGTGTCATCCTCGTCACTTGACCGTGGTTCAAAACTACGAGGTCCTTCGCCAAAAGCCCTCGAGTAACTGAACAGTGCGACGCTAATATTCATTCACTCACTAATGACGCGAATTTCAAAAATTAATACTCGATTTAAAAAAGATAGAATTTATTCAAAAATATAATCCTTTCGTACAAGATAATTAATAGTATTGATTACAACAACACTAAAAAAAGTAGTAAATTTTAAAAAGTATTTCCCAAAAAGTGTTTAATTAGATAAAAAACAATGTAAAATTAATGTAATAAAGTCTCAAGTAGTTTGCATAAATAAGAACAATACTACCATTCTCGATTTTAACTCTTTGATATTTAAAGATGGCCACGGTAGCCTAGTGGCCAGTGAGTCACGAGTTCGAACCCAGTACCACTGAAAACCCACCGTGTAGAGATGCGATGCATGCTAAATCTGTCGATGCTCAAATATCCTCCCGTTAGTGTGGTGTGTAAGAAAAAAAGAGGGAGGTGCCAGCTCAGGTGTCGTCCTCGTCACTCTACCATGGTTCCAAATTACGAGGTCCATCGTCAAAAGCCGAGTAGCTTAACAGTGCGTTAATATACACTCATTCATCCGATATTTAAAGAAAAATGAAATATAAATGAAAATGGATTTAAATGATAAAAAGCAGAAATATTGCATGAGTATATCTGTGAAATACAGTGAATATATTTTTAAAAAAGCAGACGAAAGTGCTGAAACGTAATCTTCATGCTAAAAATTAAAAAATCGGTTGATCTATAAGTGGGGTTTAAACCCCAAACTCTACCTTTATGTACGCCACTGGTAAATTAGGGTACAAAAAAAAAAAAAAAAAAATTAAAAATATATTTTTTTTTTTTTTTTTCGTAAGCAAGAAGTCTGGAAAATTTTAATTTATGTGAATGGTTAAAGAAATTGGAAAGCTAAATTGAGAAGTAAATTCTAAAAACGGCGCGTCGGGATATTTTGTCTCCGATACTAAAGATGAGACACTAAAATTTGTATTTCACTGTAGTAATTGTTATTCATCTGTGTTGTGTTAAGAATCTCCCACTGCTGCATTTGTTACAACTACTATACAGTATAACTTATTATTATAGATTAAAAAAAAAAACTACAGTTAACATCGTTTAACACGAAACTGAGGGATACTGAAATATCTTTTCGTGTTAAAATAATTTAGAGGGAAGCATATATTCGACAAAATTAAGTTTATTAGAGTACATTTAATTTACTTAGATATTATTTCATAAAAATCAATGAAGCAAGAACATTCACAAGAACTTATTGAAATTTAATATAAAATTTTCAATTTTTTTTAAAAACTTTCATTAAGTTTTTAGAAAATAATCTAATATTTTTTGTTGCCTTATCGTTTTCAACATCAAATGGTTCGATGTCGTCCGTTTTGTTATTCATTTCACCATTGGAATGTGCATCTAAGTAATTGCGCATACTTTTCATGATGTTCCTTATTTTGGATTACGAGGGAACAGCGGCTGCATTATTCATTTCATGTTCGTCGTCAGAATCTGCATCGGTAATATTTGTTGAGCTTTGAACAAACTCCCAAATGGTTTGTGTCACAGGCTATTCCGAAGGTATTTCAAAACCAAGCTAGCCTCCTTTCTACGAAACATACAAAACCATTTCTATTTCATTTCACACACCTCTTAAATCTGGCCTGCGCGGGTGGTGTTTTTCTTATATTGCTCCTTTTCGAAAGTGATATCTTTTCTAGTTAAGCGATTCTAGTCAACGCTCACCCCCTTTTTTAAGAAGAAACCTGAAATGTATTTATGCAATTCTCTTATGTTTTGAAGTCATTTATTCAAGGTATTATCCAAGACTTTTGAAAAAGTAGCATATTTCTAGAACTACACCTCTTTAAATACATAAGGTACGTCATTTCTTATAAATAAACATTATTTCGATATACATAGAAGTTTAATTTTTTTTTAATGCTCATCTCTTTTTATTTATTTTTAAAGCTATCATTTTTATACCCAGCGTATAACGCGCACTCGTAAATTTCGATTGCAATTTTGGTATTAAAAGTGCGCGTTGTACGCCGGATTTTTTACGGTAGTTGCATTATTTCGTGTTAACCGATATTTCGTCTTAAGCGTTTTCACGTTAAACGCATTTCACTGTATTTTAACTATTCTATTTGATCTAGCAAAGAGAATGTTTTTAAATTTTCCTCGGTTACCAAGGTATTTGTGAAATTTTTTATCTCATTTTCAACTTTTTGATCGATCTCTAAAATATATTACACGATAATATAATATTGAGACAGAAACTAGAAAGATACCCACACCTACGCATACACCCTGCCTATTTTAAAAAACACCCGGAAAGATTTCACAGCCACAATTCGGAAAAGCTCACGATCCCGCGTTTCCTGCCTAGATGACATGCAAATCCACCCTTTCCGCGAAAAGAGGGGTTGTTGACAAAACCAGGATTAAAAAGGGGGATCACTGCTCCTATTCTGAGATGTCAGCTTATGTTGTCCTTTCGGGAATCTCCCTGATAAGTAGTAGCGTCATTAAAACAGATTTTAATGCCCTCCTCTTAAACGCCTTCTGACTCTGAAATCCGCCTCTCTGAAGCCAAGTGAAGCTTTGCCAAAGTCGTTTCTGATTCAGCAATGTGGGCCTCTTGTGGACTTGAGATTACTTCTCCGCAAGAGCCATTGGATATTCTAGGGGTATTCAGGAACACAATCGGTAGTTTAATAAAATAACAATATCTAGAAACGTAATAGGATGTAACGCGCGCGAGACACGTGAATACGTGTTCTTATTGTAAAAACATCGCTCAAGTTGTTTAATTCTGCCCGATGTGCAGTTCCTTGCTCAACCAACAAGCTCTGGGCCACGGTCGGATGGCAAGGTCCATATCTGAACTAGCATCCAATTGCCTATATCCAAATTAATTTAACATCAATATTTTGTGTACGGCGTACTTAATGTGCATCAAAATTTTTTGTAGGTCATCATTTTTGAGTTCATTCATGGAACTACAGCACGTAATCAAGGAACTACAGTTCTGTGTTAATTTATTATGTGTTATGTGATATTAATTTAACATCGATATTTTGTTACGGCGTACTTAATGTGAGTCAAAACTTGATGCATGGCATCATTTTTGAGTTTCTAAGAAATTAACCATGAGTGCGTCCTGGAACTACAGCGGTATGAACGGTTCGTATCAGGGGCGTAACGTACACCCCCGCAACCCCTAAATTTCGGGGGGGGGGGCAGAGGTTCTAGGGGGCACAAAGCCTGACTGACGCCAAGTAAGTATTTGGGCTTGGGGCCAAAAAACCGAACTTTGCGGGGAGGCTAATATGCTCCGTTACGCCACTGATTTGTATGATAGAGGATTCATTATCGATAGATAGAGTACATGAACTGTGTGTGTGTGTGTGCAAATGGAATGTGATGCACGTAAAATATATCATAAAATGCATCATAAAAAGAAAGTATTATATTTATTCTTTCGTAACAAATTGAAATCACGTAGAAAATTCCGGACTTCAAGTTAGCACTACTGACGACGTACCTTATTATTTTGAATCGTGGTATGTATCTAATGCGACGAGCAAGATACTTGAATTTCTCTCCTCTACGAACTTCCACACCAACGAGAGGACTCTGAAGAAGCAGTCCTGACCTTAATCCTATCGAAAACTTGTGGCACCGTTTATAAACTCTTACCCGAATGAGGTACCCATGAAATAAAAAGGAACTAATTGAGGATATAATTGTTTCCTGGCATCATGTTATAACGAAGAAAGAGCTGAAAACTATTTTCAGCTCAATAAAACATCGATGTGAAGCTGTAATAAAGAATAAAGTCAACCTCACTAACCTCTTATAACTCAATGCTATCATCAGTATCTAAGGTATATCGCCAGTTATTGCACTATAACTTTTTTTACGTTGAAAATATGTGAATTTTCTTTTTATAGTATTGAATTCACAGTATTAAATTCTCTTTAAAATGATATAAAATACTTAGCATTTTGTACAACGTAAAATTTCCTATAAGCATACAAACTTAAAAAACATAACAAGTTAAAAATGTGTCCACAATTTTGGCCACTACTGTACACAGTATTTCTCTAAACATTTTAATACTATTCAGAACAATGTGTATAAGTGAAAAATATTTCTTACCGTGAGTGGCAACAAAAAGAAAGCATAAAAATAAATTAAGCTCAGAATATGTAATGTGATTTGATTTAATCTCAATTGACCTAGACATCGACACTTTGTGTGAAAAAAGCAAGCATATATTCCAGTTACTAAGCATAATGCATGGATAGATGACACTTGGATCACAAATTAATATTATTAATGGGTAAATTATATTAAAAATAGATTAAAATTTTTAATAATAGATGTTTCACTTTTTTTAATTCCCTTTACAAAAAATACATATAAGATGTTTTGTTATGCTTTTAATATTTTATTTTAAGATATATATTCTTCTAAGTGGAATAGGGTTCCATGAAAATACTTTCTTGTTCTAGGGGCTCTACGAAAACAGTTTCTAGTTCTAGGAGTTCCGTGAATTGAAAAATTTGGAAACCACTGCTATGCACCCTTTTTAAACTCTCTCCCCCTCCAAAGGGGTCCACCTGAAGCCCGTTGGGAATCCCTGCTGCTAAAATCACTAGAACATATACATATATATACTCAACACTCACAGGAGACTACAAATTGTGATCGTTTTCGGCGAAGAGATCGAGAGCTATTGTTCCGAATAGTTTTTAATCGAACAAATTATGAAGGGAGAGGGTTTAGAGTTCAGAACACATTCCTCACACATGCAGTTGTTCTCGAAGGAACGCACAGCAGATGGAAGCTCCTTTCTGCGGGACCGCAAACATCTGCTGGGTTGAGAGGAAACTCAATCTACCAGACGACCCGTGGAATGCGAGAAGGGTTTGCGTCTCGAGCGGAAGTCGTCCGCATCAGCATGTCGCCAGCTGGTGGCACGGGCAACGGCCGCCGCGCGATCCCACTGTGGGTGTGCTGAGACAATAGTACACCCTCGGGTAGAGAGTGGGTCATCAAAGGTACTTTCGAAGAGTCAAGGACCTGATCTGGGTCTCGTTTCAAAAACAGTTGGCGTTTTATTTTTTTTAAAATTCGTGCGCAAGTTCAGATATTGTAGGTATGCACAGCCTGGTGCTTAAAAAATACTCTGTTAATAATTAAAATACATTTTGCATTACTTTTATTAAGGAATGTATTTAAGGCCTCCTACCAGTGGCGCACGCACGAATTTTTCAAGAAGGGGGGGGGGGCGCGGGTCCAGGGTCAAAAGTCCATCATTTTCGTATCACGCTCCAATACGCCTCCCAACACATTCTTTTGATTTTGTCGATTTTGGGGAACAAAGAACAGTAAAATTGAATTATTGACTTAATAATTAGCATTAATTAATAAAATTATTTATTATTAATAATTAATTTTATTAATTATTAATAATAAATGTTTAATTTAATTTTACGTACTGTATTCGTAGGATTGTAATCAATCGGGGAAAAAATCAAGGCCTTTGGGGGGTTCCAGACACGGGGATCCCTCCTTTGTGTGCGCCACTGCCTCCTGCCGACACTTCTCCAAGTAGTCATAAATTCAGGTATCATTCATTATTTATATCAGTAATTGGAGAGGCTTCAGAAAATCCCCCCCTCCCGAATGTTTTAAAGAGACCTACAGGAAAGTGAAAAGCGACTAAACGAGAACCGCGAAAAAAGTGCGAAAAGAAACAAGCGAACTTCTGCTTGGCTATGTTGGCAGATCTTGTACATTACGAGATTTAGTGGAAAGAGCCTACCCGACGACAAAACAAAGTATCCGATAGCTGTAAGTGTAAATTTTCTAATTTACAGATACACTTGTTATATGTGGTAACTTACACTTAAAAAAATTTAAATAAAAAAGTGTTGCTGTTGTTACTTATGCCACCTGATCAACAGTAACATCAGATCAAGGTCCACGAAATTCATCGCGGTGAAGGGCTAGATTTTTACGCCTGTCGTTAGCCTTAGCTTTGAGCACCATGCAGAGGACAGCACGATTTTGCTCGGTTCCACCTCAATTTTGAGGGAGAGCACCCTGGAGGTGGTCAGGGTCCTCCCACTTCTCTTCCCCTTCCACCAACCTCACCAGAGGACTTGAGGCTCGACGGCTATTTAGAGCAGAGGTCGCCAAAGTGGTGATCCATGGACCACTAGTGGTCCACGAAAAAATTTCGCTGACCCCCAGAAAAATGTGGAATATACTTACTCTAATCACGTTAAGTTATGTTTTAAGGGAAGAAGTCAAGTTATTTTTCTAGAAACAAAATAATCCGAAATCGCAAAAATTCTTGTCCAGCAATAAATGGCTAGCAAAGCTTGCATATCTGGCAGATATTTTTTCCTATTTAATGAACTAAACATATCCTTTCAAGGACAACTTAAGGACGTGTTCACGCTACGAAGTAAAATGGATGCATTTTAAAAGAAAATATTACTGTGGCAAACGCGGCTGGTAGACGATCTGCAAGTGTTTTCTAATTTTGATGAATACAATGATGAATGATATTAACTGGCAAGTAGTAACCCTAATTAAAAAGCACTTGGAATCACTTACAGAATCTTTTGCTCATTATTACCCAAGAAATGAAGATCCCAGACATGGTAATATGTGGATAATAGATCCGTTTGCAGCGAAAATTGAGGATAATAATTTAAACATGCATCTAAAAGAAAGACTCATTGACCCATCGTCCGACGAAACTCTCCAATTTAAATTTCATTCATCCTAAACAAGATTTTGGTTTTGGCTTTCGATAAAAAATGAATACCCTTTTCTTAGTGAACAGGCGATAAAAACTGTGATTCAATTCTTTACAACTTATTTATGTGAAACGGCCTTTTCATCTGTCACAGCCATCAAACCAGGGGACTGATCTCAGTTTGAAATAAATGCAGTTCTCCATCTTGCAGTAATAACATTGGGTCTAAATATCCATAATCTTATTTCATTAAGCAAGAACATCCATCACACTAGGAATGTATAATGCTAAAAGTTTTGTTTTTTTGCAGGTTTTGTTTATTAATAAAGCTTTCATAATTTGTGGTGACAATTAATAGTTTCATTTTATTAACTAGGTGCATTTTATGTGTTTTTCGATTACAATTTTTTTTATAAATTTATTTAACGCTTAAGAAATCCTATTAGTGGTCCGCGGGGTTCAAGTTATGAATTTACTGGTCCGTGAGGTCAAAAAGTTTGGCAACCGCGCTGATTTAGCCGAGTTATACGCCGGGTATGAAAACGATAGCTTTAAAAATAACCAAAGAGATAAGCAGAAAAAAAATTTACTTCTACATGCATCGAAACACTGTTTATTTAAAAGAAACGACTTGTTTTATGGAATAAAAAAATAAAAAAAAAGAGTTGTAGTCTAGAAGTATACTATTTCTTCACAAGTCTGGGATAATATCTCGAATAAATGACTTCAAAACATAAAAGCAATGTATACTAATATTTCAGATTTGTTCGTTAAAAGGGGGAATGCGCGTTATACGGCGACTATACCTAAAAGTTAAAAAAGTATAGGTGCGCGTTATATGCCGGATTTTACGGTAGATATATGGAACCAAAACCGAAAAAGAGAGTACAAGCCATTTTCTTTCTTCAAACACGTAAATCTTTCCAACAATGACATTCAATAGCTTACAAAATAGCTGTAAATTTATCTTTCAGATCTTTTCGTAATTCCTTAAATGTTCATAATTCTGAAGATGTTTGTCAAGAAGGTATATTACAAATTTATCAACTTTCAATACTCAAAAATTGACAAATTTGTAGAATAGTGCAAAGTGCCACCGAGAATTGTACCCTGTACCACATGTGACACGCGTGCCATAGGTTGCCGACCCCTGTTCTAACCTCTAGATGAGAAGAATGAAACCCTTAACTACTGCACAGTATTAGGGTTTTTCTTAAATATATATATATACAGTCCTTAAAGTTGTATGTTAGCATTTTTTAAAAAAAAAAATCCCAAGTGCTTAAGATTCAGAAAACAAAATAATATTTCCAGTTTAAACTGTACATTGACTTGCTCACTCTTGGTAAGCACATTAAGATTCTAAAACCCCATCTTCGAAATAAATAAAAGAAATCCTGAAGGACATATTTTCCACGGGAATGTGTGTAGTGGTTAGGGATATCCTTTCACACGCGTCTTAAAGCTTTCTTCGGGCACAACGCTCTGCAGGAATCCGGTTTGTCCTCACGAGAGAGCGAAAGAAATAAGAAGATGCTCTTGGATTGCCCTCCCCAAAGGGCTATTCACTTCCGGCCGTTCATCTCTCTACTCTGTGTGAAAACGGCATCTGCTCACAATTCGGACATCTGGGAAGAAAGTTATGTCTCGTAAATATCGCGAAAAATTCACTGTAATCACACAAATTTTAAGAGTTCAGGATAATAGCCTTTGTTGCTCCATATTTTACAAAACTTGCAAATGTAACTGTTCAAGCGCTTTTCAATGATAATATAATTTAAAAAATTCTTTAAAATTTTTTTTTCAATGCATTTTTTTTAAAAAAATGTATTATTTTAAAAAACATATGCAACTTTAGTTTCCACATAAATCAAAATATTTTGCGAAGAAATATCAGAATAAAAGAATATACGTGCCTTTCTTAAATGCGCGGAAATGAAAAAATTGATACTCGATCAAGGAAAAGAAAAGAGAAAAATGATAAATACGAAATATTAAAAAAAGCGCTGTCTGAATTTCAAATTTCGAGCAAAACAAAAATATTTCCCCCTTATGCTGACGCAAATGTTGTGTGTGTGTGTTCAAGACACTTTATCATTTTTAAAAAATGTTATTACAAAAATAAATTTAAGAGTGTGAAAATTGTTGCGAAAGTAAAATAATCATGACTAAGTTCCCAAATTTCAATAATCAATCAGCTATGAATCACTGGTGTGGAGCTCGCAGATGGTGTGGAATTTCAGTATCTGCAGTAGTACGAGGGTATTGGCGTTGATCTCGTCTAGGGTTGTTTTTAACCTCCGTGGTGCCCTAGACATTTCACATTGTTGCGCCCCCCGTTATTTCCTGAGCAGCCCCTCTTTGAGTTCTTACTTTGCCAGTTTTGGTTCGGGAGCGCGACTTACCTTTAACTCTTCCCTTTCTTTGTTTTTGCTCTTTGGAGAATCTGACCATTATTAACCCTCTATGTGTTGATCGTGCCCTGGACTGGCACCCGGCAGTCGTAAGGAGAGGATAGCGACATGGTTTGGACATTCTTGTCCATTTCCATTACGGACCACCCGCCCTTTTGTAAATTAATGAAATCGAAAGCAAAATTACAGTATACAGTGTACATTATTCTATATGAACTGTTTTAAACTTGTTGATTATCATCTTTTTCAACGCTGTACTATTTTTTTACTTCTGGACATCCTTATTCTTAGTTGAGTATTTGTACAACAAAGGGTTTCTTGGAGCTTTGACCATTTCAGAATCATTAATGACGTCATTGTAATCAATTTTCAATGTAATATCATTTTGAGTGCATAGCAGCATCAAACTGATAAGCTTTTTTTTTTCCATAATAGGTCTCACTTCAGTCTTTACTCTTTTAAGAGCAGAAAGGCTTCTCTCATGACTCGTACGTTCCCTGTAATTTAAATTTTTTTCCCTTTTTTTTTTCTTTTTTCTTTTTTCGCTCATCCAATTTTTTGCGCCTTAGTAACCTAGTGGTCATGGCTGTGAATTCACATTCAGTGCTACATCTGTCGACTCGTGAACAGGGACGTCCTGGGGGCCTGGGTCCCAATGCAAAAGTAGGCCCTGGGCCCCTACGTAAATGTAGGCCCCACATAGACCCTTAAAATTACTTAGCATGCGTTGTCAAATACTTGTACCATTGGTAACCTGAAACACATAAATGTACATGACTTACAATCGCACAAACATGGTCGACAATAATCACATGTAGCCAGTTGACATAGCATCCAATATTCCATGTTTTTTGGAGAACACAACCGGAAAAAACATTTGACCGTTGAAATTATTTGAATCATTACAGTGGCGTAACGGAAAATATTAGAGTCCTCCCCCTGCAAATTTAGGCTTTGGGGCCCAAGACGTGGCCGCGGTACCTCAGTGGTCAAGGTAACGGATTCGTGGCCAGCGTGTCATGAGTTTGAGCCTAGTACTGCTGAAGCCCCCCCCCTACGCCGTGTAGGGGAGTGATGCACTTTAAATCTGTTGAGAGCATAAACGTCCTCCTATTGGTGTGGTGTGGTTTGGTAGTTAGGAGACGGGATGCTAGCTCAGGTGTCGTCCTCATCACTTGACCATGGTTCAAAATTACGAGATCCCCAAAAGCCTTCGAGTTGCTGAACAGTGCAACGTTAATATTCACTTACTCACTCAATTGAGCCCCAAGCAGTAGCGCACACAGGAATTTTTCAAGGGGGGGGGGCTCCAGGGTTGAAAGTTCACCATTCTTGTATCATGCTATTTTTGATTTTGTCGATTTTTAGGAACAAAACACAGTGAAAAACTAATTATTGAAGAAATAATTAGCATTAATTAATAAAATTATTCATTAATAACAAATATTTAATTAAATTTTACCTATTATATACTTAGAATTATAACCAATCGGGAAAAAATCAAGGGCTTTGGGGGGTTCAGACCCCTCCCTTATGTGCGCCACTGGCCCCAAGCCATATCTTACAAAGGATTGCGAAACCATAAAATTAGGCTTTGGGCCCCCTAGAATTCTGCCCTCCCTCCACGATGAAGGGGTAGCGGGGGTGTACGTTACACCACTGAATCATTATCTTGTTAAGGCTGAGTAGAGAACGAGACGAGGCTCCATTGAGTTCGAAGCTCTGGGTCCGGACCCAATTGGACCCTACTCATAGGCTCGAGTTCTGGTCCACTAAATGCCATTGTGTAGAGGTCCTGATGCACATTAAATCTGCTTAGACTCAAATTTCTCACGTTAGCGTGCTGTGGAAGCTCAGGTGGTGTCAGCTCAGGTGTCGTCCTCGTCACTTGACCGAAATGGGTCCATTGCCAATAGACCTAGTCTAGCTTCTGAGTGCATCGTTAATAAACTATCAATAAATGAATTCGCTTAATCAGAACTCGAACCAACGACTCGACACGAAAATTATCGTTCATAAGGCTCCAGCTCTTAGCCACTGGGTTATTCTTTGGTAAATTACAGAAATTATATATATCGAAGTAAAAAAAATACCACGCAATAATAGTTCTGACAACTGACTGTTACTGATTTCTACGGCTCAAAAACAGGATGTACCTACTCGTAGTTAAAATTTAACTTTATACCCTCTCATCATAATTAATATGAGAAATAGAAAATTATTATAAGTTGAAGTTGCATATAAATAATTCGCTATTAAAAATATTAAAGTGCGTGAAACATGCAATGAAAAAACCAAAATTATACTTTTATTTCCTCCTGATCTTTCGTAAACGAGAATTTTTCAGGGAGCTACAGAGCACAGCATATAAATAAATATAAAGCATACAATGAAGTTCCTCAACAAAAATCATAACCTATTTCAAGAAAAAAATGTAGATATCAGTTACGATGAAACGAATGAGAAGTATGCTTGGAGGCGCATTGTTGAGAGGTTTGTAAGGTAGGTATATAAAAATAAAACCTTTATTTTTCTTTTCTTAAACAAATATATTTTTTTAATTCTACTAATTAATAGTCACGTGAATCTGACCACCTGACTGGAACATCTGCTCATGCACCTCAGCACCGAAGGTCACGAAAACTGAGTCGGGCGCAGCAGGCCTTGGCTCTCATGGACTGTTGCACCACGAAAATAGTATAGTACTAATTATTAGTACAAATAAGTTCTGATCAATGTGTTATAATCAATAACATCTCTTTTTTGAAATTTTTTTAAGAAAAAAATTCCTTGATCCAGCATGAAAAACGCCAAATCGAATGCAGAACAAGTACAACTGCCTACATTATTTTGATGAATATTTAACACTGAAAATGTTTTTATATGTGTGTGATGAATAAGAATAAAAACCCTCATCCTATTATCCGAATACCTTGAAATGAAAATTCAGAATTGTTTTCTGACGAGCTGAGAGGGGGGAAGGGGAATGTTCCCCTCTGCCAAAGATAGCTAGCTAAATTAAAGCGAGAAAAAAAGCAATTTTCTCTTACTCACAACACATCATGTCCTCGCATACTTTCCATTAAAACTGAATTAGGAAGAACCAGCATTAAAAAAAAAAAAAAACCATTTATCTCGCCCCCTCAAAAAGAATCGCCCTTTTTTCCCCCCGGAACTTTTTATTTTCTTGCGCCGGAGAATTATTTAATAATCAGTTTTGAGCAAAGTAAAATTCCATCCTGGCAAATTTAAAGATTACACGTACTTGTTGCTAGGCGACCCTTTAGACAAATTCCAGAACAGAAAAATGCACATAAATAGACGTTTTTCTTTTATATGGAAGAAAGCGACAGTTTTAGAACATTCATTATGGATGGAGGTTTCGCTCATTTCTTATTCTGTTTTTCAAGTACGCGCGTGCGCTTCAGGAGATCGAATCGATCGTGGAATATCGAGAATTTCTAATTCATGTACGACCTTGTAAACGACAGAGCAAGGTTCGAAAGTAAATAAATGCTTATATCAGGAAAGGTGATTTGTACACGTAATTAAGAGGAGTGGGAAAAATGAAAATGTTTACCTTCGAATACCGTTCATGAGGGAAAAAACGCCGCCCAAAAAAGCTGTTCTTCTGGTCTTGTGATTGACAGGGACAAAACCAGAATAAGACGTCAATTACCATTGCCCCCACCCCTCCCTACACACTTTAAAGCAATGTTTTTGTTGAATCATCGTCACAATAAAGTCAAGGGAATTTCAATACCTTACGCTATTTCGTTAACTTTTATTTTATGATTAGAAACATTTCGCTTAAACTGCGACAAATATCATCGTCAATGAACATCTTTGAGTAAACAAACCGATTCTTGGTCAAATGGTTAAATGGAAAAATTTTATGTCATATACAAAATCTATATTGGGTGAAAAAAAATTCTTTGTTTGGGTAAAAAATAAATAAATGCATTATAATGATCAGACTAAAATTTCAGACCATGAGCTCCAAGGAATAGTAATTTGTGTTCTTTAGTTAATTAACGACTTTCGGTAAAGTGTGAAATTATTTTAATTTCAATTTTTTGTCCAGTCGCTTCATAGAATTAAGAAAAAAAATTGTTTATACTCATCTTTTCAACAAAAGCCTCCCCCCACCCCCCAAAAAAACTAAATAAATAAGCATGAAGACATTATTAAACAAAAACATATCTTTTTTTAAATGAATTATTTTTAAACACACGAAGAAAATGTTTAAAACATTCCTAAATGAGATAGTTCATTGGTTCATAAATCTTTTCCGCTGTCCACACAATTTCTTTGTCACAATTTACAAGTTACAATATTTTCAGTTAGCGATCCTATTTTAGAAAGATATCGCCAAAAATAAATATTCGTAGCCAACAATAAGTTCGTTAAAAAAAAATAAGGTGCCACCGTCTGTTCCGGCTAGTCGTAACTACATCCAAAATAATTCAGAGAATGAACTTAAAATTAAAAAAAAAACAATTAATAAAGCCACAAAACTAAATTCTGGCTATTCTAACCAAAAGAGGGAAGCATACTTTCCTATATGCTCGAAAAAATCAATTATTTCCTGTTAAAATGTGTATGGCATTTTCACCTCCTATACTTTAAAATAGAAAATTCAAATTTCGTTTTACACTAAGGCTAAAAAAACTGCATATTTTTTTTCAAATATCAAAATTCAAAAAACGATATCCTTTAAACAATTATTTGTGCTTTATATCCATAGTATTTTTTTTTATCATTATTGGGCATACAAATGTGTATGCCGTTTGATAGTTATCCTTTAACATTAATCGAATACAACAGAGGTTCCCAAATTTTTTTGCCTCATAGAGCCCTTGCCATGTTTTTCGGTATGGGGTAGACCCTGCTTAATTAATATTGAATTTTTGCAAATTTATCAACTTAAATGTCTTTTTGAAAGCTAGTACTACTACTACTACTACTACTTTAAAAGAATTAAATTTATAACTAATGAAGTAAAGAGTTAAAAGTTTAAAAAGCATATGTTAATTAATTAAATTAAAAGTTAATTATTGTATGAAATAACTGTTAAAAATAAAATAACCAAACAAGGTACAATTTATTTTAATAGGAGGGATGAATCTGGCTCTACAATAACAAATTTTCAACATTTAGTATCAATCTTGCCAGGTTTAACCTTAAATCTCCTCAGTTAGTAGTGTCCAGTTTCTTTTTTTTACTTTGGAGATTGGCATCTGCGCTGAAACTCCTTCTTACTAGGAAAAATAATTAAAAACTTCCTCAGGATATTCCATTATTCGGGACAAATAACAGGTTTGCCTTTTATTGCCAAAATTGCTGGCATCCGTTTCTAAACTTTAAAACCTTCATTTGTGCATATTACGATCAGTTCCTGTTGTCATATGACATTTTTTTTTCAATATGACCATATAAATTCATTGCTTACTGTGGTATTACCATAGTCAAAGCATTATCAAACCTGCTTTCAAAATCTGAATAAAAGGCAGTTAAATGTTGAACGTAGGTTAAAAAGTGCTGACAGATTGTCTGGGTTAATTTGAGAAAATTCCGGACCTCCAGTATTATACTTCTTTAGTTTAACTCTGGAAAGAAACGCTGAAATGGTTCCTGTTTTAAAAAAAATTATGCTGTCACCTTGTAATGGCAAATTAACCTCATTAAATTTAGTAAATAAACCTGCTAAATAAGTAAAATTTGGTTTCCACTTGATTAAATTTTCTTTTAAAATTAAAGCCCCGATCTAGTTTAATGAAAGCTAATATCACATAGAGAGACCCCCACTTACACCTTATTGACCCCCAAATTATTTTTTTGCTGACGTGGACCCCTTGCAGGTCGTCACAGACTTCTGGGGGTCTATATAGACCACTTTGGGAATCACTGGAATACAGCCTTAAGGTATCCGACTACGTTCGAAACCATAATTTTAAAAAAGTGCATAAATGGATAATTTTCATGATATTTAGTGTCACTTAGATTAGAATAGATGTATAAAATTATTTTAAGGACATTTTAACAAAAAAAAATTATTTAAATACAACATTTTGGCCAAAAATTAACTTAGAAGAACCTTTTTTCAAAATGTTCTCCTTGTGTGAAAAATGCTTCTATTATAATAATATTTTGACTTTATATAGTTCCGACTTCTTTACAGAGGCTCAACTAGGATTTTTGAAAAATTCACATTATTTTCATAGTTACAACCAATTGAAATAATGATCGGCGTTTTTTTCTTAATATTGCTCCCCTCAGTTGTAAAATATGGGTAAAGCCACTTCTAATTTATATATTTCAAAAATTCTAGTTGAGCATCTGTAGAGAGGTCTGAGCTGTATACATGCAAAATATTATTATATATATAATAGAAGCAATTTTCACAAAAGGAGAACATTTTGAAAAACAATTATTCTAAGTTACTTTTTTGCCAAAATATTGTATTTAAATAATTCTTTTTGTCAAAATATCCTTAAAACAATTGTATACATGTATTCTAATCTAAGTGACACTAAATATCATGAAAATTATCCATTTATATGCTTTTGCAAAATTACGGTTCCGAACGTAGTCGGATATCTTAAAGGCTTTAAAACGATGTTTTGACCTTTATTTTTCATTTATTCAAAGAAAGAGTTAATATAGTAGCATGTTTACATTCCTATACATCGGACATATTGAAATCTTGAGCGCGTAATGTTAATCCTGGAATTTCTATACTTTCTAATAAATATACAGCGGTGCCTCCTTCTGCAAGTAACAAACAGAAACAAAAGCCCTTAACGACTCGCCGTAATAGGGATTCCTTTCATTTCAGTCGTCTAAGGTGTGCACTTCGAACTAGAAATTAGCCATTTCAAATACACTGCATCCAAGCAGCACTCCCGATCACCATGGGTCTTTCTCCCCTCCGTCACCAACAGTTTGTCACCGAAGTCTAACTAAGACATTCTCAATAAATCACGACTAGTGATTCAGAAAACGGCAACGGCGGACGCGTCAACTAGATCCAACATCTCAGCAAGAGACTGCTCGCAACCTCAACGGAAAAATGTCCAACGACACTCAAACCTACTGGAGATGTTTTACAGTTGCAGTAATTGGCTGGAAAAATAACCCTCTCTCCGTATCGTTCAGAAAGTCAAAACAGAAAAAGCAACTTTCTTCTTTAGGAAGGGGGTATGCAGTGGCGTCTCCTCCTGCAAGTCGTAAACAACAGAGTACAGGAATAAAAACCCTTAACGGCTGGCCCGAATAAGGATTCTTTTTGTCTCAGTCGTCTAAGGCATGCACGGCGTAGCTGCGGACCGGTAGATCAAATAAACATCCAGCTCATTGTCAACAGCTTGCCACCGAAAATATTTTTAAAAATACATGGTAATTTGAGATCGATTCATATTGAAGAGCAATTGATTCAATTTTTTCAACGGTGTACGAGAGAGCCTAACAATACGAATATAAAACACTGCTATTTTACTGGGTATCCAAAAAATATGATTACACTTTCAAATATTAGTTACAAAGAAAAAAAATAGAGATATTCGCATACGGTTTTTTTTTTATTTCATAGAGAAAACATCAGTGTTTTTTTACAATGCTTCATTGCATGAAGTCAGTGTATGCACCATTAGTTACATGCAACACATCGAGTCTGTATGAGATTTCTGGCCATGTTCTGTGAAGCATTCCAAGATCAACAATTGTAATTCAACCTTTTATTTCATCAGTGTCACTCATTGAAGATTAATAAGCATTGTTTTTTACCTATTCCTACAAGAAATCCAAAGGTGTTATGTCTAGAGATTTAGCTGGCTACGGCATTGGACTTTCTCTTTCCATCCATCGCCCGAGGAACTTTTTCTCACTTCCCAATTTTAGTGTAGTGGCGCCCCATTTACGCTGTACATGTGTTGCAGATTTAACTTAGAAAAACCATGCTGCAACTTGCGCTTGCACTTGAAGTGAAGCCATTTGGAAACGGGGACGTTGCGCCATCTAGTTTGTATTTCATTCAACAGGAAACTCTTATCTTTTCTTTATGAAACATAAAAAATCGAAGTAAAAATCTTTGTTTGTTTATTTTTAATTAATATTTGCGAATGTTGTCATACTTTTTGGACACCCTATATTATAAGACCGAAATAATCAACGTATTATACCAGTGCTTCTCAAACTTTCAATGCACGCGACCCATTATCTCATCATCATTTTCATCACGCCCCCCTCCATACAATAACAATGTATTGAATTCAATAATGCTAACACTTTGACATTAAGGCTACAATACGACTTTAACCTCTTATGGGACACCGACGCATATAAATGTCTCGCTCAGTCCAAGCATTAAATTTCTGGACGTATATATGCGTCTTTCCGAAGTACGATCTTTACTGTGAAATGCTATCCATAAAATTGTTCCGAAGGCTTTGGAATGCAATAACAGGATCTTGATAATGTTTGCGAACAATTTACTTATTTCAAAGGATTTACTTATTTATTCCTTTCCTACCTCCCCCCGCCCAATACACCACATACGCTTGCCTACGTGTTAAATGGTGGCATTGGGGAGCGAATCGCGTCGTTTTTAATCGGCATTTAAGGGCTTAATTATAAACCGTACATATTATCAAGATAATTGTTAATTTTTGCATATAATTCTATATATGATAAGCCCATGGGTCACTCACAATTATTAAACTTGTCCTTAACTTAGTACTGTTAAATTAATTATACAATACATTGCGCAGTAATGATATATTTATAAGTGTATTATATCAGTGTAAATGCGTATTTTATTTTTTATTATGTCGGAATGTGTTTTATTTGTTTTCCTTCAGTAAATTAATTATTATTTTAAAATTTTTTGTTTTCGACTTTTCAATAGGCTCACGCCCCCCTCATAGGATTATCACGCCCTACTAGGGGGCGCGCCCCACAGTTTGAGAAACACTGTATCATACATATAGGGTATGCTCCGAAGTAGGTCACTACTGCTATGGGGCTAATAAGGTACATCGCTGTTGAGGCCGGATCACTCCTGTTACAGGCTGCGTCGGGACGACATTGGAATGCTCATAGATGTAAGCCTTGAGAGGTCACATTAAGTGAGAGATTCCGAGTGAATCTGGAAGTGGATCAGCGTAGAGTGTTCTGGGGCGTCGTAAAGTGTTGAAGCTTGTAGAAGTGTCTCTCTATTGTCTATGAAGCTGTTTAGCATATCGAGAGTCACCTTTTGGTGGCTCTTTAATGATAGAATGCATCACCCCCTTCCAAACCTCACGTGATGCAGGATCACTTCTGTTTGGACGCAGCCAGGATTACAAATCAGCTGTTGGTCCTAATCTCCCTCAGGCGGGGAACTTTGAAACCGGAGATTGGCGTGGGAACTGCGCCGGTCACATCACTGTCGGCTGAATCAAGGGAGGTCAAAGGTTGACTTGCATTAGAACATAAGCACCGGAGTGTCCAGTCTGGGATACTTTCTCGAGTGAATCTACTTGACCGCTTAGACGTCACTAGTTCCCTAACAGGAAATGGGTTCTTTAGTGGAGACCGTCACAGGTACTTCGCTGTGCGCTTAAACAATTCGGACTCTCATCTCCTATCTGGTCCGAATCAATGTACAACAAAAAGTAATCAAGCTGTGGCAACCATGTAATTTGTGCAATTATGAATGCACCCACCAAGACAACCTGGTCAATATAATACTGTCAATACATTAATTAATATAGTCATCTTTTATTGTCATGAGCGCCAGTAAAACATGGAACCGGCGAGAATGATTGTGGTGGTATCAAGATGTAAACACTTATTTTACGCACGCGCACCACACCCTCTAACAATTAATTAATCGTGATTGATGTGAGAAATTTCTTAGTTAAAATAACTAACTTTGTGATACTTTGGATGTGTTCTTGGGGTACAGAAGACCAAACAGCTTTCACACGTTGCCAAAGTTTATCTGGTGTGGCAGCTGGAGGTGTAATCTGGGTCGATCGTTGAGCAACCATGGACCACATCTTTTCTATCCGTGAAAGATCCGGAGAGAGAGCTTACCAGGGAAGTAATTCAATCTGGTGATTGACGAAGAACCTTTGGACAATGCGTCTCACGTGTGGTCGCGCATTATCCTGTTGAAATATGGTTGTGGCCAAGCCCTCAAGGTAAAGAAAGACAACTGGCTCCTACACCTCAGAGATGTAGCGCTGACTGTTTAAAGTACCGGTAATGCGTACTAGAGGAGTGCGAGAGTGATATCCAATACCGCCCCATACCATGATACCCGGTGCAGGACCAGTGTGGCGGTGCATAACGCAGCTGTTCAGCATCCTCTCTCCACGGTGTCTCCAGACTCGAATCCGACCATCGTGATGTGGCAGACAGATGCGTGACTCATCAGTAAAGACAACTTCATTCCATTCTGCCACCCACATCCTTCTTTCATCGCACCATTGGCGGCGGAGACGTCTATGGTTCTGCGTCAAGGGTAGACCAAGCAATGGACGTCTTGTGGACAGACCACTCTGTTGTAAACAGCGTCGAATGGTACCCGCAGACACTGAATGATGCGTTACAAACTCAATGTGCTGTGCTATGGTTCGTGATGTGACTGAGCGATCCGTCACTGCCCTGCGCACAATTTGCCTGTCCTCACGTGAAGTGGTACACTGAGGTGGATGCGATCGACCAGGTCGGTCCGTCGTACCCTCCTGCATCCAGCGGTCACATATCCCCATTACAGTTGTTTGGTTTCGTCCAACACGAGTACCTATTTTCCTGAAAGATAATCCACAATCTCGGTAGACCACTATCCTTCCTCTGTCGAACTCAAATACTTCATCAAAAGCTGATCGCTGTTTTCTACGAGACATAACTGATCGTTTTTTGGAAAGACCACAAGAAAAACACAATTGCCGAACTTGAAATCGTCGAAATCTCCAAACCTTAAATAGATCTTTGAGGTGGCGCCACAGGCGCGCCTGATGTGTGTCTGCGCTGAAATTCTAATCATTTGCATATCTCACCTCCGCTAATGCATGTTGTAAATTTCATGTTATTTGCATGCTTCCTGCAGGGGGTTGCATTTACGGTGGCCAGCAGTGTAAATATCTCAAAGCAAAATTTTAACACATCCAAAGTGCTTGGAGGTAAAACGTATTTTATAAATACCATACAAATGTGTATTTATAGAAATCCTTTATCAACATGACGTTTAATGAATCCAATGTCTCTTTTTCTCTTCAAAGCTTTTTGAGAAAAACTACTGATTCATATTTATAGATTTAAATGCTACTAATTGCTTCAATGGAAATGACAAGGAACTGTTTTAATACGATATAAATACCTGTAAAATCAAATTCTGGTTGCAAACTGAATTTTTTTAAAATTCTTGCGTATTAAATTTATTTTATGAATTCAACATCGTAAAAACTTGAGAAGCTTTGTGATTTTGTTAGTTCATTTTATTTTAAAATGAAAAAAATTCTGAGAATGAAACTTTAATTTATTTTTAAAAATCCGCTCAAGTTATTTTAAAGAACTTTACTTTGATACGAGCTAAAGGGAAGAAAAAAAAGTCATTCTTAACTAAGATTTCTACGAATCACTGAAAATTACAGCTTTCGTCAATATTTCGAACAATAGCCTTTTCAAAGAGTACCTTGAATATATACGGCTAAATTTGATTTCTTTCTGGATTACATGATTGTGTGCCGTATAAATATATAATATATTCTATTTCCTACATCAATATACATAGTCGAATGCATCATTTATTCCAACAATAGTTGTGGGAGCCCCATTCGTTATTCGCCTCAAAGAAGAGACTAAATAAAAACAAGACCTCTCAAGGACAAAAGGTAATTTAACCCGAAGAATGCCTATCGACAACAAATGCCCTGAGAAATGGCTCTCATCAGCAAATCGCTGCCGACGGGATCTTGCGAGACAAACAGAAAAACGAATTCCCTCTTTTCTGAAACAAAGCGACATTTCTGTTTACAAATGGGCATTCTATTAATAAAAACGATGCTTGAGCGTTGTTTTTCTCAGAAAAACCGTTTCGGTTGCGATTTCTGGGAAATTCGTCGACATGTGGTCTGAGAACATTCATATTCTTATTGTTTTCATTTTCCTCTCTGATTTTGCCATTGGTAAATTTCTGTATATCTGCTTTTCCTTTTTTTTTTTTTTTCAAAAATACATCAAAACGTTCGTGTTATTTGACGAATGAAATGCATCGCTACCGCGGTTGAAAGTTCATTTCTGGCTCCTGAATAACAAAATAAAAAAAAGTAACAAAAACAAGGAGAAATTCTCGAGTGTAATTTTTTTTGTATAATCAGTTCCTTTCGGATTATTTATGACTTTTGACATAAACAAAATTTTATCTAGAGCAGATAGCGTCATTAAAATAGTGAAGAGCTTGAATGAAAAGGATACAATGACTTAGGTATTTTATGTTAAATAAGAACAACAAAATATTAGCTTAGGTTAGTGTTGTTACTCTTAGCGCTAAAAAGGAAAGGAACATTAATTCAGAACTAAATTTCAAATAACAAGGTGTACTCTAGCATATATATCATATTCTGATTTAGCTGTTACATAAAAAAAAAAGCATGTTTTTACACATTTCTTTTGTATGTGTGAATGTCCATCCATTTTTTTCATGAAAAATGTTCCATATTGTTATAATCGACATGAAATTAAATAATGATATGGATTTAAATAACGACATCCAAGAATTGGACGAGCAATTTAGTTTAATTGAATAGGAATAGGCTAGGGCTGTGGGTAGCCTAGTGGTTAGAGCATCGGACTCCAGACCGGAAGGCCTGGGTTCGATGCCCGATGCCACCAAATACCCTCGTTAAATCAGTGAGTGCAAAAGTCTTGTAGGTGGTCGCAGCTGAAACCACGAGTGCAGGGGGACTGCAGAATATTTCCCTCCCCTCCAATTCTATGCCTAAATTGTGAAGATGGAGATCGGTAGTGTCGCCATCTATCTTAAAGTCCAACCTGTCTCACAGGCTCTGACAACGTTCATTCCTTCCCTTCGGCAATTTCACCGAGCTAAATCGTACCGTCACCTGTATGGTGCTCAAGGCTAAGGCCAACGACAGGCGTACATCTAACCCCTTGCCACGATGAATTTCGTGGGCCTCGTTTTGACTACGTCAGACAAATGACATGAGCAACAACAATGGAATAGGTTTCTTGTAACTAAAAACTGAAAGTACAAAGTGTTCTTAATTGAAGTTGAAATTTGCGAGTAGACTGCAGCAGAAACCACCGAAAAAATTTCTTTAAATTTAGAGAGTGGTGCAATGAGAGATAAGAAACTATATATCAATCACACACACATAACAAAATTAGTTCTAAAAATCACCACTAGATGACGCTATGTATGGTGAAACACCGGCATGTATGTAAATGTGGCAGCCATAATATCAGCAATACTAATAAAAAAAAATTTTAATATACCATGTTTTTATAACGGACTAAAAAGTATATTTTGTTTTCGTCTTTTTCATCTTCCTTTTCTTTTTTT